>OX459096.1:33887870-34075370 GCA_949775045.1 Metridium senile | reverse complement strand
TCTCTGTGCCGAGCAAACTGAAAAACAAACCTTGAATCAGTAACCCTTGCCGCAAGACATGTATCTTTTTTTTAGGGTTTCACAAGCATTAAGACGGACCACAACAATGTATTATCCTCAACCGCAAACAGATATAAATAAATAAACCACCTTAGAAAACGTACCCTTTATTTCCAAGTCTAATGCGAATCACAAATCTGGCGTCAGGGGAAGCCAGCCCAATATCAAGGTCAAGCACGGCCCTGTACTTAGGCTTGGTTACCAAGTCTTTCGGTGGCTGTCTCATACTAAAAGCTGTAGCTCGTAGTTTTTGAAGGTCTTCAAAGCTATCATAGGCTGTCACGTGCTCTATGTATGGCGTTCGTGTACCAAGGGTAAAGTCACTCACTTCTATGGCTCCTGTTACAGTACAAATAGGGGCTCAAAGAAACAAAGAAACAAAGAAACACACATAGAAACAAACCAAAAAACAAAGAAACAAACAAAGAAACAAACAAAGACACAAAGAAACAAAGAAACAAAGAAACAAAGAAACAAAGAAACAAAGAAAGAAAGAAAGAAAGAAACAAACAAATAAACAAACAAACATACACAAAAACAAACAAACAATCAAACAAACAAACAAAAAATAAAGTAAAACACCCCATGGCCAAACACGAATTGAACAGACAAACAAACCAAAACATATAACATGTTAATTATGTTGATGTATTAACCAAACCACGTATCATGATCTTACCGATAAAGGGTGGTAGACATGATTCTAGCAAAGGATCCAGACTGTTTTTAATCAATAATAAAAGAGATTCATCGCTAAACACAATCCTGAAACAAAAACACCATATCATAAACTTGATTGAAATATTTTAAATTAATAATTTAACATTGAAAGTAGATTGATTGCTTAAACAATTTGGATAGGAAAAGAAGCATCAACGAATCAGAAAATAATACTATTAAATACTAATAATTAATCACGAAAAAATAAATGCATTGGTAAAATATATTAAAATACATGTAAATTAATCATGAAATAGAGAAAAGAAAATCATCAAAATGTGTATTAATTAAAAACTAACACAGAATTATTACAACACCTGTTTGAGATTTAGATCTGTACAAAAAGACAAAAAATTGTACAGCAAAAGCTGCATTTTAAAACCAGGAAATCTACGAACGAAAATCAAAGAACAATTAAGAAAAAAGATGCAAGGAATAAAAAAGAACAAATTGAATTAAGCATGGATAGCAAATATAAAAAAATATAGGAGAAAAATATAAAAATAAGTAGTAATTAAAACTAGGTGGAAAAATTGACAGTAATTGAACAAACAAAACTAATATTATCACCTTAGTTTTTTTTAGCAACCAAAATTTCTTTTTGATGCTTTCAAATCATGTGTGAATATTAATGTTTAATTCAGTAGTTTTGAAGTACGTGTCACAAACGATTTTACTGGAACACTTTAACCATATGGTTCTCATGTAGTGGAAACATTAACTATAGACAAAAACTTGAAGACAAGACCTTTTAATTCGATAAATAAACTATTTAAATTGGCTGAAAACGAATTGTTTTTCAAAGGTTTATGCAAGGAATATATTAGTCTCACCATCTGTTAATAATGAAGTTGAGCCACTCGACCGTTTCAGTATTATTGAAGGCTCTCTCTCTACGGCCTTCAATATCAGCATCTTTACAAACGAGTTCAAGAAGCCATGATATTTTGCATTTCCACCAAAGAAACACAAATACGATTAAAGCTAAAATCCAATGAAGACCATATTGCCAGCGACCTAAAACCCAAGCAAAGAATACAAAAATACCGATAGAGATTACAGCTCGTTTGTATTGAGAATCTCTGGTAGCTTTGCCATCATCCAAAATGGTCGATTTGGTTTGTTGAGCTCCACTTTCTTCGCTTTGTAATGGTATTTTCTCTTCTTTCGACATTTTGCTGAAAACCTCTTGTCTTAATTGCAGTAAATGTTAGTGGACATAACGGCAAAGGCACTAAATGCGATGATCAAACCATTATTGGGCTTGCAAGTTAGATTGCTCTGGAACAGTTCAATGAACGATGACAGTCTTTGTTTTGCTAAATTCAACTCTCGCATGAATGATGATAATATTTGATTGTTTTCGGTCATGAATTATTTATTCTAACGCCTACAATACGCGACTAGCGATCACACCGGTCAACAACGATGAGAAGAGATAATTTCCACGCGTAGTGCAACAAAATTAGAAGTCTATTCTCATCGAAAGTTTTTTTTTTCCATTTTCAACAACAACTTGTCAGAATAGATATAACTGCTTATTTAATAAGACTTTTAATTAAAATAGGAATGTTACAATTTTTGATTTGATGAAAAATGTGTTGAAAAACATTTTAGAGAAATTATATATTATATTTTGACTAAAAAAATTGAGAGGCCGGTAAATCATGAATGAATATCTGTAGTCAACGAACCTGGAAGCAAATATCAACATCTTTTTGTCCATCAATTGTTGCTGGCTTATCAGAGACATACTGAATTAGACAAAAGAACCAAAACAGATTCCCTGCAATGTTCTTTTAATCCTTTTTGGAAACAGATGGAAATTGTTACCTTAAAAAATACATTTTATTTGAAAACACAGAGTAGGATTAAATCCACAGTTTCTCATTGCAAAAATGACTGTCGAGTATTGGTAACTCAAATAATTATATTAAAATCCATATTTTCTATATTCAGCTAACCTTAACTTATGTTCGGACGATTTTTGACATATAGACAATTTGGCTAGTCATAATAATGAAACTTTCAAATAATGTTGCGTTAAATAGATCATTTGAGATAATGAAAGTACCGCCCTGACAATTAACCAACCGACGCGCTCACTTATAACGCAATTTGAAAATATCGCGATATTGGTCAAGTTCATTTAGCGCATGTGAGAAACTGGTTGAAAGTAATTATAATTTAATAGCTCCATATGTTGCATCGGTGTTTAGGGAAACAATATTGCACTCAGGAGAATTAAATTTACTCCTTTACAAGGGTAGAGCTTTCTTATATTTCGTCAAGACGTTTTTAAAAGCGTAACGGAATATATGTAGAGGATATAACTGGACGCGTGGTCAAGTAATTTACTTTTTATCATATAACAATCAGTAGTATACAGGGTGATAGCAAAAACCTTTACTTTTAGCTCCTTCTGTTTATAGCTTTCGAAATGGCCATAACATCTTCAAACTAAGGATCTTAAAGATCGTATAGCCGTACTTTTGACGGTTCAAGTGCCTCTAGATACCGGCTTAAAGGTTCCTCTTAGACTGCTTGGCTCATAGTTTTAAACCATTCTTCTTTCTAACAGAGAAGATAAACTTTGTAAGTAACTCGTTGAGTGCGGTCGTTGTCTGCTCGTGAATTTAACTGTTCAAATTAGGCTTTTCTTTTTCCAAAAGCATTACGTCAAAGCCTCCTTGTTTTGGTAAACGGAAACGCGTTCCGAAAGCCGTAAAAGTGGGAAAAACACTAGGATTGGTCGAAAAACGACATATTCAATTCACATTTGAAGATATCAATATCACCACTGGTAGCGGTGTTTTACGAATTTGCTATCATCCAGAAAACCACTGATTGTTATATAATAAAACGTTTTTCATTTGTCTGACATACAAACACCTGGAAGAAAGCATGGCTGTTTTTGCGGTGTAAACGTTATGCCATTTCAAGCTCATGATATAGTTTGTTGTTAAACATGCGTGTTTATTATCTACACATGATTATTTCTCTCTCGTATCTGATGTATAGTTTAATAAACGAGCAGGAGTGTTTTATCAGGTTTAAAATCCCGAGGGCGAAGCCCAAAGGATTTTAAACCTGATAAAACACGTTCTGCGAGTTTATTGAACAGCTTAAAAAACTCATTAGTAATTCATGACCATTTTGTCCAATATCGATGAAACAAAAGAAAACGGAAGGTTGTTTGCATTTGGGAATTGATCTACACTAATAATAGAGGAATGCTAACCAACTTGAATGTTAATGAACTTGATGACTTTTCGTTGCAAACTTTTCATCGATTGCCTCAGTGGCATAATGGCTTAAAGCTCGGATACAACCAAGCAGAAGATCTCGGTTCGAATCCTGGCATTGGCACTCATGATCAAAGCATTTTTTTCGCCAAAGATCTAAAAGTAAATTATTTCTAAGTCTGATGTTCACTCGTCAGTAGAGAGGGGGGATGGGGGGAAGGGTAATATCTGAAATATGGACATGAAGCATTATATAATGACACATGTGCCATTATATAATGCTTCATGTTCATTTGCATTCCATTGTACATCATCATTCCCCTGGGCCGCATTCAAATCCCTCCGCGTTTCAGCCGTAGATTATGCGATATACAATGCTTTCCTCGTGACCAGAGAGGAGCATCGGATTGGACAAAATGGTAATGAATTATTAATGAGTTTTTTAAAGTTAATAAGTATACACCTAATTCATAAAAGGTTGACGGGGCGAACGGCGAACGGCGATTATATTGGTGATTGGCAATTACACGACCGAAAGGGACTGCGGGTAATACTCACGAATTTCTTCTTATTCCATTCTAAATCTGACCTAAACACCGTTCAGCAATAGCCTGCGTCACATCCGGACTTTTTCTCGAGAAAAAGAAAGAAAAAGAAAAAGTCCGGATGTGACGCAGGCTATTCAGCAATGACCTTAGATAGGTGTCTCGAAGGTTAATTTCGCTGAACGGTGGAGGTATTGTTTGGGTAATGTTGAAATTAAACGAATAAGGAATTCGTATCACCCATAGTTCCTTTCGGTCGTAAAATCGCCGTTCGCCCCGTCAACCTTTTTTGGATTAGGTGTATACTGGTCTTTTGAGTATAGTTTGGTTTTCTGTCGGGATAGCGCGGGTATAGGGCGAAACGATCCTCATCCTCCACCTAAGTCGATTCAACACATCAGCTTGGATGGAATGTCCCGAGATTACCCACAATAAGCATAAGAAATCCTCTATAAAACGGCGTCACAACGGGTTTCCCCCTCGCCCTACTGATGTCAGGTGTACTGGTAGTGTGAGAAAAACTCTTGGAAGATCTTTGATGCGTTAGACCAATGCAACACAGTCCATACGTTTTGCCGAGAAAGAATGTGGAGAGGAGTGATGGACGCGGAGTGCAGCAAAAAGTTCGTTTGTTTTCTTGGAGTTGTCGCGTAAAAATAAGGGCTATTTTGCAGTTTGTTGATATACTCTGTAGACTAGGAAGATACCCAAGCTGGTTGCAGAGGTGTGAGGAGTCACGGTTTCTAGTATCTTTTTGTGTATTTTAGGCCTAGTTCAAACGTTACATATCACGTGTCGAATCCAAATGAATTCAAAGAATAGGTTTCGCTCACTTGCATTAGATTCGGCACATATGAGGTGCGACGTGTAAACTAGTTTTTTTTGCCTCATACAGCTATTTCAATTAACGTTTATCTGGAATGGTTGATCTGAGACCGATAGGAATTGTGGGAGCTCGTTAAACTGCAAATGCACTATTATAATTACACTTGAATATTAATGTTTACTTCTGAAATACTGTTATCTGTAATTCAGTACCATTCAAGTGCGATTAAAACAATGTATTCGAAAATTTAATGAACTCCCACAATTCCTCTCGGTATCAGATCAACCATTCCAGATGGACAACGTTAATTGAAATAGGTGTATACATTGCCAAAAGGGAAGACAAGCCCCTCTGATATCTAGGGTAAGACAAGGAATAGATGTACTACAAGAACCGAAAGCTTCTGCAGATAAATCAGTGAAAAACTTAATATCCAGATATTTCGTCCTCTCGGATAAGGACGTTAAATCGGAGGTCCCGTCTCGCCACTCACACACTAACCATTAATCGGGGAGACGTAAAAGAACGAATGAGGACGCAGGTCACGACCATCCTCAGTGAAAGGCCTACACTTACACTAATATATACTAACTACTAACAGCTAACTACAATGTGTAAAGCGCATTTGAATATATACACATAGAAAGTGCGCTATATAAATACATTATCATTATCATTTCAGATAAAAAAAATACGTTTCTGGCACATTTAATCCGGTCTCGGACCAGAAGTCCTTCATCAGGGAGGGCAATGAAAAATATTTTCCATATGGAAGAAACGTATTTTTCTGTTAATCCTTATGTCCTTATACCAACATTGGAAACAAGCACTTGTATTATAAAATTGTGTTTATTAAAAACCTCTTGTAAAATTATAAATTAATTTGGTCACAGAGCGCTATATAAATACTTTATTTTACGAATGCTGTAAATATTTTGATATCATGTTAATAAATACTTGTTGTTGATGGTGTGTCATTTACAGATGAGCGTTTAAAACAGTTTGATACAAACTAACGTAATGCTAATAAATAGTGTAAAAACGGTTTAAAATGATGTTGATATGAATGCGTCGTATGGACTGCCGAGAGGGCGGTGTCTCCCTGCACTAAAATCCTCTGTAAGAAACCAGCTTGTTCATGGTGCAGCCTCGATAGCGTGTGAGAGAGAGTGTTTTTTTTTTTAATCTAGTACAGCCCTTGAAAAGGAATGTACGTATTAACTAGGGGCCGGTTGTACGAAGCCTGAATAGCGCTATCCATCGGGTAAATCCCTATCTAACGGATAAAACCTATACAAATTCTATACACTGGATAACTCTTATCCAGTGGATAACTTTATCCAGGCTTCGTACAACTGCCCCCAGACGAATAAAAACTTGTTTGAAAACTAGGTATTTTTACGAGAACTACCTATGTATCTCTTTGACTGATTTACGTACAATCAAGACTAAGGCTGCACATCCAATGAACTCGAAGCTGATCTCCTTAGTTTAAGAACTATTCACTAAGAAAGGCGAATGTTTTAAAGTTATCTAGTATAACAATAAAAACGTCTAGTTCAGGGAGAATCCGCCCACACGGTACGGTATGGATAAAATGTTAAAATTTACAGGTAAAAATATCAATTTGAAAAATAACTAAATTAACTATCATCAACTAAGCAGTGATGCATTCTCACTGCGCATGTTTTCAACTCGCTCGACACCACACGTACTATGCGCATGTCTACTAAGACAGGAAGCCGTTGACCGTGAAGATTCGCCGGTGAGTTTACACTTGATACCAGTTGAGCCAGCCCCACAGTCGCAGAAAAACCTGCAAAAAAGATTGATAAACACATGTTAGTCATGAACGTTTGATAGCAACTAATAGTCTAAAATTAACGTTATGACATAAGAAAAACAACATGCAATTCAATAGAAACTACAATAAAAACGGCTCTAAATCATGCATGGATAGAGTGGGGGTTTCTTAGGCATGGCTTATATATTTTATGTGTTATTTTCTCCGTTGACACGATAGTTTTTCTCCGGGATATCCGGTTTTGCTCCCTCTACAAGAATCAACATGTGAGTAGAGTTGTGCTAAAATATGTAATGTAAAGATAGTGAGTATTGGTCTGTGTCTCCGGCCATAATTAGTGGCTGGCTACAAAATTGAGATGTTAAATAAGCAATAAAAATGGATCATGTAATAGTCGTTTTTCTTACCTGTCGTGTCTGACAAAACTGATATCATGTCCTTGATGACATTTATTCACACAACTGATACATATCGCAAAACCATCAGTCGTACCACATGTATTGCATCTATAAATACAAATTAACACGTTAGTTGACCTGTACGAACATCAAATAACCACATGTATTGCATCTATATATATGAATACAAATTAACACGTTAGTTGACCTGTACGAACATCAGTTAACCTGTGGAGGGGAGTGGTTGGGTACTTACTTGTAAAAGTCGTGCATAGGATAGCACGAATTGCCTGATACTTGGAAGAGACATACACCACCATCAACTGCATGTTCGACTTCTCCTCTATTCCCGTACACTTTATTATCTAGAAAAGAGAGGCTTCATTAGATCCGCTATTGTATTGAAAGAGTATTAAACACAGCCAAATGTTTAAATCTAAAGCTAACAAGAAGAATACATCTTGCAATGGAAAGAGGGACATCCATTCAAATATCCCTTCTCAAGATTTTTCTTAGTGTTCTCAGTTTTCTTCATGTCATAAAATTTCTTTAGATCTTTCAATCTCCTCCCTATTTCGTCCATTGATTTCTTCCACCTCCCAGTCTATTTTGAGATCGTTTGAACCGCGTTTCTCCCTCCTCCCTGATCCCTTCCCCTCCCCTCTGGAAATGGGTCTGTATTCGAAATAGCGGGGGTTTCCATGGATATACAATCTACTACAAATAACCTTACAAAGTCACTTACTTTTTAGTTTTGGTTTGACTCCAGTTGCAAGACAGATACCATCAAAACGGTTGTTGAAAACTTCATTATCTTCTAGTAAACCTCCTAAAAAGAACGTAATGAAAACATTAGACAATGAATAATAATGTGATTGTTCATAAGATATTGAACATCCCTTCCATGCAGTAATGGGCATTTTGCACTATGTAAGAACCAAAAAAGATGAACTTATACACGATGTAAAAAGTTAAACGCACTAAAAGTCCCCTTTACAGTTCCCTGCATGCGCCATCTTGAAAGGTAGCCGGGCCTTAGCATCGAAGCGAGACGAACGTTGAGCTTGCAATGATAGAGACATGTGAATAATTGTCCAGCAAGATGTTAAAATGTCTCTATTATTTCAATCTCAACGTTCGCCTCGCTTCGATGCAAAGGCATGGCTACCTTTTAAGATGGCACAGGGAACTGTGAAGGGGATTATTGCTGTTTATTTTTCGTCGGAGTAAAATGGTATAAAATAGACTGACATATTACCATGTGTTACGTACTGACATTTCCTACGTTAACCATTCATCAGAGAAAAATGGTAACTTACACACCGTATAAAATAGTGTTACTTACTGACGTTTAGGACGTTAATCGTGATCGTTATTATACAAGAAGCGTGTTATTACCTGCACTGTTAGTGATTTCTATCCCAGCAGCTCCGCCATCATAGATCCTGTTGTTTTTTAACACAGGAAAGCTAGAGGTACTTATCAGGACTCCTAGAGGAACAAGTACAACTAGTGTCAATACAACACCACAGGGAACCCAAGGCTTACAATGATATAGTGACTGAACAAGATATAAGTGACTAGACAAGATACAAGTGACTGAACAAGATACAAGTGACTAGACAAAATACCAGTGACTGTACAAGATACAAGTGACTAGACAAGATACCAGTGACTGTACAAGATACAAGTGATAGACAAAATAAAAGTGATTGGACAAGATTCACGTGGATTTTTAATTTACCTGTCAGCATGTTTCTAAATATCTCGTTTTCTTCTAGAACACCTTAGTAATGAAAAGAAATTACTATCAGTAGTTAGAATTACCATTTTATACTCAGTAAAATCAGTTTCATGCTGTATCACCTGTGTGCACTTTCTCTTGGGAGAAGGGACTTTACGTTATAGAATTACCATTTTATACTCAATAAAATCAGTTTCATTCTGTATAGTGTACGCACTTTCTCTTTACGGGAAGGGATTGGTTAATAATAAATCGGACAACTAGCAATGTTTTGATCGAAAGAGACCAAAATACTGCATGCCCATTTATAGTCAACATTTTAAATCGGTTGTAACGGTTTGCAGACATTGTAAAGCGTTGTTGAACATCGAGGAATTGACGCTTGTAAAATTATAGGGGACGTCATGCCCTATTGTAAATTTACCCGCTTTGGGGAATTGTAAAATTTCGATTATGATTATGATTATTATTATTCAATGGGGGTAGAAGCATGAATGGTTACCTTTTCCACCATTGAAAATACAAATGCCACCTTCGCGGCCATCATGGATTTTGTTCTTCCGTAATACAGGATTGCTATCCGTCTTGATCCAAACACCAGCCATAGCGTTGTCAAAGATCTCGTTTTCTTCCAGTAATCCCATTCCTAGATAGAAAAAAAAACATTCCTATTATTTTAACTGGACGTACGGGGTCGCATTTGTCTGACTACATCACAGGGAGCCCGGCATTTTGTCGTTTCATTTCTTTTTCTCTCTCTTTATTTACGCTAATAATACGCTATATTATGTTTGTATCGGGATTCCTCTGGTATGAGACAGTTCCGACGTATCGTTTAACATAAATTATGAAAAATCCGGGCTCCCTGTGACTTTATAAGCATGTACAAGAAACTAACTATAATAACTAACTCAAGAGTTTACGAGTTATATACCAGGGGCCGGTTGTACGAAGGGTGGATAAAGTTATCCGCGGATAAAAGTTATCCACTGCATAGGTTTTTTATAGATTTTATCCGCTGGATAAGGATTTATCTAGCCTGCGTAGCCAGGCTCTAGGGTAGGGGGAGGGGAGGGGTGGCGGAAGGGAGAGGGACTGGGGAGGAGAGAGGAAAGGAAGGGAGAATCCCTTCCCTCCTCCCCAGTCCCCCTCTCCCCTCTTTCCCCTCCCCTCCCCCTGTCTAAGAGCCGCTACGCAGGCTAGGATTTATCCGGTGGATAGCACTATTCACCCTTCGTACAACCGGCCCCAGGACTTTAAAAATAGCACTACTCAGGCATTGAAAAACTGGGCATGGAGAAAAAGAGAAATGTATCTTCCTTTCTAATATACTCTCAATGTACGTTGTCCAATCAACATGGGAAAAAGTTAATACATGAACTAGAGCCCGAAAAAGAACTAGTTTTAGGACAAACTTACCTTCGTTGTAAACAAGCACGCCGCCATTTTGTCCTCCCCAGATTTTGTTTCTTCGGATTAATGGATTACTATTGGACCTGCAATTATCAGAGAATCAAGTCTTTTAGCTTGAAGTAAAGCGTAAACACAAGCAACATTGGCGATCAAGTTGTACGATCTGTAGTCTGGGGAGGGAGACAGGAATCCCGCCACAAATACAACTGCGAAGAAGACTATACGATATGTGGCTTGTTTTTACACCTTAATCTGACGTATCCAACTTACCGTATTTGTATTCCTGAGTATTTATGATTGAATATTTCATTTTCTTCTAGTGTACCACACCCTCCATCATAGAAATACACCCCGACCTAATAACAATTACATAAGCACTTATAAGCATGATAAAACCAGGTTATATACTAATCATATATACTTTATAGCTATACTATAGTATAGTAGTTTAGTCGCTCGTTTCCATTTAAACTTTATAGCGTTTTACAGTTGGTTTAAGATAAATGTATCGTTAGAATTCAGTAATAAAAATGTTATGGTGCAAATGTTTAATTCTGCGTAATTGCATAGCAATATTTAGTTGTAATTTAATAGTTTTTTGTGTGACGATAGTGTTTATACGTTTAGTAAGAAAGTATTTTAAGGTGGTTTTGATTTAATTTTCATGAAGAATTATTTGTCAGGTTAGCGTTTAACTTTTGAAGTGTATCGACAAAAAAGGTTTAGGAATAACTAACATTTGTTTTGTGTTTAAGTGCGACGTTCCGTTTTGTAGTCTTTGTAGTTCTTTACGTTCTGCAAAGTAATTTAGACAAGAATTAGGGCTAGGAACAGAGCAAGCGCAGAACCGAATCGATTATCATCACTGATTCCTGTCCAAAAGTACCATAACTTTTTTCATGGCAAGATAACGAAAAGAAAAAGCGAACGAATATTTTTTCCACTTTTATCAGAAACTTTAGATGCCATCAAAACTATTATGAAAATCTAATTTATTTTTAAGATTCTATTAATTTATTTTAAGTTTACCTTTAAGTTATGATATTTTTGACAAAGGAAAAGTCACGTGATCCGCAGTGCGAATGATTGCATAGAAGTGATCACGTGGTGTCTACAGCCAATGAAAGTGCATTATAGTGAAAGCCAGAGAGTTTTAGGTTTTGAGTTTATGTAAGCAGAACGACTATAATGTTTTAGGTTTATGTCATTTGTAAGGTTTACCGTTATTTTTAGTTCAATTAAAGATTAATATAATATAAAATGTTTAGGTTTTTCATCAAGATTTTGTTACTTCAAGATGTCAGTTTAAAGTATTTAAGGTTTATATTACGATCAAAGTTTAATGAAAGATTTGCAATAGAAGCCAAACCTGTTTGCCGCTGTGTATTCTGTTGTATCGTAACGTTGGCGTACTTCCTGTAAATATACCAAGAACTATTACAATCACATTATATGAACAGTGAAAACCCTTGGTTAGGCGTCGCGCAAACCTTGGGCTTGCTGTGGTAAAAAGGTACGTAGGGGGATGGGAATGAAAGGGATAGAGGAGAAGCATTTCAAATAGAATGAATTAAGATATGGCGATCACCTATTGTTCATGACGGACCAGCCTCATGGTCATGTTGGAATCCAGAAAATGAAATGAGACTGGTCGGGCCTGATTCACAACTAGCGACATAAGCATAAGCAACATACGCAGACTCAGTGAAGAATGTCACGACTAGGTGTAAAAAGAGACAAGTGCGGCTAATAAACAAAGCCCAACTGAGTCTGCGTATGTCGCTAGTGTGAACCATGCAGGCTTTAGTATTTGGAAAGCATTTAGCGAGTAGAAGAAATGATGGGTTACCTGTGGTTATCCATACTCCTGCTAATGTGTTACTAAAGATTTCGTTTTCTTCGATCAAACCTTGACCTCCTTCATGCTAAAATGAATCAAGTTATACGTTTAGAAGATTATTACTGAGTATGTCTGTGTAATACATCAATGAAAACCGTTCTTTCATGACGCCAAATTCAAACGAATTTTTTTTGTTTAAAACTATAACAGGCTTACACAAACTTATCACAGTTTGCCTCAGAATCTAGTTATGAGGAATTATATGTGGAAAAAAGGCAACGACAACCAAACAAGTAAATAAACACAAACAAACAAACTATTATGTCAGCACGGCAGTAATCATGAACAAAAGACAGACAGACAGACAGACAGACTTACGACAATCAAAAGATATGAGTTGTGATGTGTACTTACAATGTAAATGCCTCCATGCAGACCACTATGTATCCTGTTACATCGTACAATAGGGTTACTCTTTGTTCGTATTTGAATCCCAGCCAGTGCATTATCTGAAACCATAAAACAACTTTTCAGAATAAGAGTCCCTTTCATATACCTTACGTTGGAAAGCGCGGTGGACCGCATGAATATATTCATTGACAAGTTGGAAAATTTGCAGATAGAGAAAACTGAACTATTTCCACTTGAAAAGGAAAAGCTGGCATGTTTGACTTGGTGAACACAATACATTTTAACACAACAAAGTTTTAGTGGAAGTCAGATACAACCTTTTGAACGACATCTTACTACAATGTTATCAACAGTAATACAGTTTAAAAAGTCTTACAATTTTTGCGCAATATTGTTGCATTGCAAGTGAGTAAAGAGATCTTGTTTTATGTGCAAAAAGTGAAAACTTCTTTGACATTTTACGATTTTGTATGGCATCTTGAGCCACGTTTACGTTCTCCACGTTGTAGTTGATTTGTCTTATTTGTATTACAGACATGTTAGAGAAGCACTTACCGTGAATGTTATTGCTTTCTATCAATCCTCGTCCCTCACCAAACACGTAAACACCTGAACACAATAATCTTTTATTAGAGTGATTATTTGAGAGAAAACTGAAAAGAGCAAACAGCAACAGACTCAAAACAAACTAAAAAAACTGTACAAAAACCATTACCTCCTTGTTGACCGTCGTAGATTTCATTATTCCTATGTAGAAAAACATCAGTTTAAGGTGGGCAAACAGAAAAGACACAATTTTTGTAGATACGGAAACTGATGCAGGAAAAGAGGTGTTCTATAGGGGAGGGGGTGAGGGAATTTAGTAATAAACTGTGTGACATACTTGATAGTAGGGTTGCTTTGTGATGTAATCCAAATCCCAGCGTACTTGTTTGAGTAGATCTTGTTTTCCAAGAACTCACCTCGAGCCTGGCAAAAACACAAAAATAGAAACTGTTTACTCCTGTAGGTAGAAGCAGGAAGAAGTAGACTAGCTTAAACCACGTTAAATCGTATATATTAAATATATATATTAAAAATACTAGTTTATTTGATAGTTTCTATTTAAATCGAAGTGATAATATATCCTTGCTTAGATGAGGTATAGTAACAAGAACAATTTTTTATTGTGCAATGTTTGCAATATCTTTAGTGTGGGAAGGGGTAGATGTTTGTTCACTTACGTCGTCATGACAATATATCCCACCAGTCATTCCATGGTGTATCAAGCAGCCAACGACAGTAGGGTTAGCCCAAGAACGAACTTCAAGACCGGCTATACGGTTATGGTGAATGTTGTTCTTCTCATAATACCCCTAAAACAGACAACAACATTTACATTAGAATTGTGCAATCTTCTATTTCTTATTCTGGGCTAGCTTTCATCATGAACTTCTGCTTACTTATATGTAAGGTTATCTACAGCATGGTACAAGTCTTCATTTACCATGAGAATGACAAAGAAATCTCAAAGAGATTGCATGTGTCAGCGACTCTCTCTTTGTCAAGGAGTCTCTGAGAATGTGTTCTGCTTACCAGTCCTTGATCAAAGATAAAGAATCCAACATCTCTGCCGTGATGAACATGATTGCGTCTCATGATTGGATTGGCATGGCTTCTTACCCACACCCCTGCTAGTTTGGTATTAGTTATCTCACAGTCTTCATACAAACCCTGACAACAATGAAAAGACATAATGATTGATGAGATGAAAAACGAGAGATATATATTGGAAAGATATAGAGATGACGTTTTCTTCCTTTGAAAACAAACCAACAAAAATAAACGAACAAACAAGCATTAATGAGCAAACGAACAAGCAAACCAAAGAACAAACAAACAAACAAATGATGGAACAAATAAATGAACGAAAGCGCAAACGAAAGATCAAACGAACAAACAAAGAAAAGAACGACAGAACAAGCAAGCAAACGAAGGAATGAATGAACGAAAAAACAATGAACGAACGAACGCATAAACAAACAAATGAACGAACAATAAAAAAAGACCAGAGAAAAGAAATAACGATGTCAAAAACGTTTGTCTATAGTGATACTACAATGATAAGATAACGTCATGTATACCACAGTGCATGCCTTCATGCATGCATTTAAGAGAGAGAAAAAGATTGAAGTGATTTAGTCCTAACCTGAGCTCCATCTGTCACAAAAATGCCAACATTCTCAGAATCAGATATAACACAGTTAGAAATAATAGGTCTTGTGTTCTTGCCATGGATGTACACAGTCGCTCCAGCTAAAAACAAAAAACAATGACACAATCAGACCAAACAACAAAACAAATACACATAAAACATGGCTTTTCTTTCAAGTAAAAACACCAAGTTCTTTGAGGCTTCATTGCAGGTTTTGTTAGTATAACATTGGCAGGCACGGGTACATGTATGTGTGTAGGTACAAGTTGTATAATTATGTAGCGGCTAAGGCACCTACATTTTCAAATTACATATAAATAGTGACATAAATTATTACAAGGAACCACTTTTGGCTTTTTGGCTTTCTGCCTCTAAAATGGTATGTTTTATGACTTGGCAAGTTTTCTTTGAAAGACATTGATAACTTACCATGTGAGAAACTTGTAAGTCTACAGTTATATATGACAGGTGAAGATTCTCCACTGATTTCTAAACATCCATTTTTACTGTACAGTGTCGATGAATTCACGGTATGCTGGAATGGATAAAAAACATTTAATTTTTAGATAAATATATAATGTCAAATGTCAAACCATAGATTAAGGTAATTACCAAAGGCTCATTTCGTCTAAAAGCCTCTATAATAATAGTGGTAGGGGTGGGTGCTATTTTAACAGACACCAACTGTAAATTATGTAATGATAACAAAATAACACTGCAACAGAAAACTCTGAATAACAATGAAGACAATGAACAAGCAAAAATTGCTAAGAGTTTAATACTATAGTGACATTCACTGCTAGCAAATGTCTTGAATCAGTAACAAAGGCTCAGATACATATTAATAACAAGAGGTACATGTGTAAGGTTAAAAAGTATAGTACATTTAAACATATTTCACATGGGAAAGTGACTAAATTCCATATCATTGTCATCATCTACTAAATTAAATGAATACCTTAACAGTTAAATGACCAAGGAGAGCACTATTTGATCCAGACTCAAAGTTAACAGTCGTAGCAACACAACTCTCAATCTGTACAGCACTAATATCACCAAATGCAGCACCAACAATAGCGACAGGTTTGGTTATGACTAAGCTTTCTTTATATGTCCCAGCGTGCACCATGATAAAGGCATTATCAGCAACATTATCAATAGCATCTTGGATTGTCTTGTGGTGCTATGAGCAATAAAGTCAGTTAGTGAATAGTAGTAAACAAGCATTTAAACGGGCAGGGATATATTTAGTTTATAAGATTTTTTTTATAAAAAGGCATGTGGGCCCTTGAAACCTGGTGTCTCACTTGAAAGTCTGCTCCCTAACTGACTATACCAAAATGAAACTTACAAATCTTTCTTGTAATGGGACAATTTCATCATTAAAAAATCACTTGTTTTGAAGGTCTCAATGTAATTAGCATATGCAAGTTTACCCTGTGAGCAGAGATTTCTTTTTCTCTTACCTAGTTAATACATAGTTATGTCGTTCTAAATATTTTGGCACACAACTCTGCTCACATTGAACTCTCTCTCAAATTCAAAACAGTGCTAAATATACTGAAGTAATATATGTTACTTGTAGTTTTTTTTTTGCACACTTAAGGAGAACATCAAAATGACATAAAAGTTTCACAAACAACGCTTGACAGCAATTCAAGAGTTCAAGGTTACAATGCAGTGTGAAATATTTATAAGAGACTATAGTGGAATATATTCATGTTAAGGGTGTGGAGTTTTGACACATCAACAACTTAATATTAGTATAAGTAAACTGAATTATTCATGAGGGCAAGAATTTATGTAACTAGACAATGTTGTAATTAATAGTGTTTAGATAACACTAAGTGAATTTTATATAATCATATACCTAAAGCAGTGAAAGTAAGAGATATTATTGTTACTTTTCTCTGAGAGATATGGTAATAAAGGGACATTACATAACTATATTTATGTAAATAAGTGCAGTCATATCACCTGCAGTGCAAAATACCTTTTCATTATGCTCAAGATAATGTTTACTTTGATATACATGATGCGCATTGTGAAGCATTCTTAAACTCTGTTTCCATGATAAAGTACTTTGTGAGTCCTCACTAATGATAAGTCCTTCCTCTGTTCTTCTTAAAGGCTTCTTCATGTCGAACACTCTTACGTATAGTTGTTTCCTAACAGGTCACACAATAAAAATATATTAGACTTGAATAGATGATCTCAATATTGTATTATAAAATAAAGCACAGTATTCCTTCATTGTTATTTATGGTTTAAAAACAGTGCTCATGCGTAAATAGATGTTTTCCTCTTATAAATAAATAAATGCATGAATAAATTTAGGTCTTGTCATAATTTACCATAATGTTTCATCTTGGCAGATAGAAGCAAATCTCACACAAACTTGAGAAACTTTACAAAGATCTTCTGCTTGAAGAAATGAAAATATCTGCAATAGTAGTTCATCAGGAGCTGTTTTGACATGGCACTGTCCTGAAGAAAACAATAAAGAACACTAATTAATTATGGAATTCAACATATTACGTCTTGATATTGGCATACTGAAGTCTAAAATCTCTTTTCATTAATTTTATCTCTATTATCTGTATAATTATCATAACTTTTCTTTCTAGTTTTTCTTTTCAGGAGTATTCAGACTATGTAAATAAAGTAATATTTATTTGGCATTTTTTTCTCAGTTTTTGTTGAAAAGACTAGTGAGGTCAGCTACAAAGGCCAAGAAGTCCAAGGATTAAATACATATATTTTTTAAAATAAATTATATGTCAAAGAAACATTTTTGAAGGAAATTTCATTTATAATAAGTTCAATGAAATATTGTTTAAAACTCTAAATGACAATTCATGAATATTAATAGCCAGCCAAACACATACAAACTGCCAGCTGACTTCACTCATTAACATGTTTAAATGCTTCTTTAAATGTATAAGTTAAAATCATTTTGTCCCAAACGTTTATTAAGGGCGTGACAATACAATAAAAGCCACTAAGACTCGTGGCTTTTTAAAACATTCGTTTAGAAAATAACGCACGTGAAAACGTGTTAGGTGTTAAAGAGAACTAATGTACCGTAACAAGTTACTCCTCAAACATCGCGTAACAATGCAAGGTGCATAGAAAATCGAATTGTCAAATAAACTTGGGCGCTTATCTACAAATATATACCTATGTCTAATGAAATATCAAATGAGTCAGGTGAAATGGAGGGTTTTAGAAGAAAGTTTTACGCGTGAGTTCTATTTAAAGGCGAAAAACGAAGTCCAACTAATCGTGACATAGGCACGTGGACTTGCATTGAAAACGAAACAAAAGAAATGAGAGCAGACAAAGCGTTACAACAACCTAAAGTCCGCATATGCAACCAATGATTAAAATATTAAATCTCACCCAAAAACTTACCATTTGAAGGTTTACAGCGGGCAAAATGCGCTGTTATCTTGTTCGATTTAGGTTCAGGTGATTTTTTCAAGTTGCATGTCTTTTTGAGAGGAGGTCGTCCATCGTCACTACAAACAAAGCATTTTCAATCAGACATCAAAAATAAATTGCTGAAACTCGTAAAAAATAAGCCCGATTCTGAATATTTTATTTATATGGGAAAGGTAAATTATGACTCGCATAATCTTTGAAAATAGATTAAAATTTATAAAATAGAAAGCGAAGATACAATATCTTAACCGATCGTAACCTGGAAGCTTACATTGTAAATTATTATTGTACTTACATTGACAAAGTAGATTTTCGGGGATTTCTTGTTGGTCGATTACTTGAGCGCTTGGCTTCCTTATTTTGAAGACGTTTTGATATGCGTTCTTTTTTCTGTGATCCTAGGCAAATGAAAGAGAAGTTTCCGTTTACAGTTTTTTTTTACAAAGACCAAAGAACGTTGCAAGAATCGACAGCAGATTTCAACTCACCAAAATCGTATTTCGCTGCCCTGGATGACGCTGATCTTGTCTTAGTCGTACGGTAAAAATCTGTGCAAACTCTAGCTCTTTTAGGAGAAGACATAGTTAAAAGATCCAGTCAAGAAAATCTCTTTTAAAGCAGCTGTTCAGGCTTTGTCTGTTCTGAAATACATGAATGTTTTGATTCGACATGAAACTGACGATTCTCTTTCATACCGGATTAACCAATCACAATACTGCATTGAACAATAGCTTGCAAAACTGACCAATGAGAAGCTACTTGTTTGTATATTGAGAAGCCGCAAAATTCGAATAGCCAGGTGTGTTGGATGTGAAAAGCCCGTGAATGGAAAAAGACGAATCACTGGCATTAACAGGAGAAAACACGACTAAACAAGGAAGCATTTTACTGCTGTGACATTTCAAAGGGATAATGCAAATGCGTAGATCATTTTTCGGCGTTGATTATGAGAAGTCAAAATTAAGTTTGTACAAAAAAAAAATGACTGATTGAAATTAGCGTACTTCGACATTTTTGTTGACAGTTTCGTCTGAATTTTATAAACAATATAAAAATCTTTGCATTTGAGAGAAATTAAAATAAGAATAACAGAAAGGGTATAAGAAACAAATAATAAGGAAGTATGTAATAATTTGAAAAAGTACAATCGTATTAGGAACATTTCCGAGCAAAAACGAAGAAAATATACTATTTTTGCTGTTATATTATGCAGATGCTTTGACAATAAACTTCAAAGATGAAAAAAGATAAGAATATTAATTGGTGAAATGGAATTTTATTAGTACTTTTGTTGTAGATGTTAGGTAAACCCCATTTCTATGTTTCTATGATTTTTTAAAACATAATTGAATTAAGAAATAATTACAATAAATTAAAATAAACTAACCTATCTATATCATTATGCTTATTAATCTATTTAGTTAAATCAGTTTGGTAACTATAAGTAATCTTTTCATTAATTCTTTAAAGATCTATTTAGATCAATATCAATGATAGAGTAGATTTGTCAATTATGATATTGTAGATAAACCCCCTTTCACTGCTGTAACAATATTTGCTATTTGAGTTAACAGTTCATCTAGTTTCAACTTTAAACTTTCATCACAAAGTTCACAGAAAGTTTCTTCACATTTAATCATATCTGCACACTTGCGTATCATTTCAATATCATATTCACAGTACTTGATGGTGTCATGTTCTTCGCTAGAGCTGACTGCTTTCAACCATTCTCCAAACACTGACTGTGTTTCTGGGAGATTGTGATGTTGAAGAAAGTCAAGTCTTGGCTTGGCTATAACAGTTAAAAAGTCGACAAATACTTTGTAGTCCATTCCTGACATTGCTTTCAACATTAACTAAAACAAAAAAGGTTGATTATCAGCTAAGCTTCAAAACATTTGTAAAGCTCTGACAAGAAAGGATTGTTTATGAGAGTGGTCGTTAAAATAGAGTCAACTGTATTTGATACTGTTAGATACACGTGTAAGGCATGTACAGGATATTCACATAAGCTTACAAGGCTCCTGATAATTCAAACACAATAATAGTGGTACCTCAATTGAGCGGTCACCCTTGGGACTTTCCAAAGTAACCGCTTAATAGAGGTTGGCTGCTGAATAGAGGTATAGAATATAGGAATAGATTTGGGACTTATTATTGTAACCGCCTAATAGAGGGTGACCGCTTAATGGGTGACTGCTTATAGAGGTACCACAGACCGTACTCTGCAAAAGAGTTTCTAATATAGTAGTTACACTGAGATTTCAAGGCTAAAAGTACATTATTTATCACAATTACCTGACAATGACTGTGCCAGTTGTCCATGTCCCTGCAATCTTGGATACTTTCCTGGACCTTTTCAACAATAAAGATCCATTAGTATAATTAAATACCTGTTGACATGAATTTATCAACTGCATATCCTAACCCACTTTTGAGATTTTGGTTTAGTGATCATATACAATATGAATCAAAAGAAACTCCACGAAAAGAAATAATACATTTCTTATTGCTTACCAGAGCCATTTCTCATTGCTTAACAAACTGTCAGATTTACAAACCCCAAAGCAATTAGAAAATAACTTCTTATACCCAGGGTAATACTGAAAGTGGGCCATTTCATCCCAGCACTGCCCAAGACCTGTGGCTCTGCTTACATCTTACTTATACCACCTGCTAGTCCAAAAGTCTTGATTGGGAAACTGCTTGTACCAAAAACTCTGCCAACGTGTGTGAGTCTATTGTGTGTAAGCTTACTTTGTTGGTTTCACAGGTATCGTATTCACCAATTCCCAATCTAGACTTCAGTCTGGCAAAATGGATATTTATGGAAATTTAACAAATTTACGATAGTTTCACGTGGTATGTCCTCTTATTTACCATGGCGGGTGTCATCAATTTAGATGATAAGATGCACCAACCGTGGTAAATAAGAGGGAATACCACAAGAAACTATTGTGAATTTGAAAATGCGCAAAATGGCAACCGTGGTACATATGTATATACTCTTATTTAACACAGCTCTCGACCAATCAGAAAGTGAGAAAATTATCAATATTAATGTGGTAAAAGGTTGTATTGTATACACTGTTAGTGTTATGTTAGTCAATCCATCATTATTGTGAAGTTTACGGTAATGTTACCGTTTTGTTATCCTATTTAGCGGCATTTGTCGACCTTACAATATGAAAAAATATAGTTTTAGCGTCTAAGAGCGAGTCCGCGTGAAAACCATGCAGACCAATCTACACCGTACATCACCGATTTTCTTCAAACTTAGCTCGATTGTACATCTTAGTTAACTTATTACTTTGGTGAATTTTTTTTGGCTTTAAATTAAAAAGGCTTAAAGTTACAACTGTTTGAGTATTTTACCCTAAAAACGGTCAAAATTTGCATAAAATATACCTAAAGTTTTACGGCCTCGTATTTCCTTTGCAGATTGTTTCCTGCACCAATATTCTGCCCACGTTTAGCACATTATCGTATTAGTACTTTAAGTTGAATAAAAAGTCACGAAACAAATATTGGGTTGTTTTATAAAGGGTTGAGTTATTGCTATTTTTCAGCTTTGAAGAAAAGTGTAAAAATATACTCTAGAAAAGAGATATTTGCACCTATCCGGCAGTTATTCATATAACTTTGAAACCTTTATCAGATAGTATGATGATAGAGACAATGTTTTATCGAAAAAAAAGTCTGTAAAGTATTTATTTTTCAAGCGAAAAATAACTAAGAAAATGATGAAATTTACATTGTTTGAAGTTGTCACGTGACAAAACTAAATATACAACAAATCTACAACACGCTTAATATAATCCCAATATAATGATAATAATCATAAGAATCAATTATATGAATTAAAATAATGATATTCATCAAAATATAAGATAATGTTACAACAAATAAGTTTTAGGCTTGTAAGCCGAATACAGTAATGTTTTGTCTGTCTACCTTCGGCTTTCCTATGTCTGGTAAAAACGATATTTCATAATATTTTTTTCACAATATTATCATTTTTTTGAAATAAAATAATTTTTACAGTATTAGAATTATGCAATTATTAACCTCACACACAACATGTTAAAGAAATTATTGAACTCATGCGGTTGCTAAAAACAGAAACAGACAAAGTAACAGTGTACTATATAAAACTATGTAACCTTTTTGATTTACTATTTTCCTGATTATGATCACTCTCCAGGGATATGAATACGTTTTCATAAAAATATATTGTTAAAGTTCTAGCAAGACACATTTTAATAAAAGACATATATTTTGCTTCAAGTGTTCTCTTTGTTGTTTTGCATAAATTTGAAATTGACATTCGACTAATTGGCATGTTTGGTAGACACCAACATTAATTCTCATTTTACGTGCATTAGTTGAGGTTAATTTTGACATACAGTAATTATTTTATGGCGGTTTTCTCTTTTCACAATCTTTCTGTGGAAAATTATGGAAGTTCTCGAAGAAACAATGACACCTGTTTTGTTTTGCTACCTTTAAAATCTTGTACAAAGATTATCTGCACCCATCTACTTGGCTGTTTAAAAACTTCTTCCAAAGATGTGAAGTATGAGTGGGAACTTTGTCTTTTAAGAGCTGGTGTTTTTAAAACTGAAAATACAGATGATATGACAATATGTCCGCTGCATAGAGACCACTTTGGTTTAGGCTGGCGTCCCAGTCGAGTCTGTAAGCATCCTCCACACGATTGTAAACAAAAGCCTGCCAGAGGTGGACATGCAAAGCGTATTTCTCAAGAGATGTTCGAAACATGGGGAATGTTATGCGAAATTGGTCAAGGTATTGTTACATCTAAGTAAGGGTTGCATTTTCGATCCCATCTGAGTTTCGGTGAAATTAAAAATACCAAATAGTTTATTATATCGTTTAAAGGAATTTTCATTGAATACTATATATATTGACAACTAGTATTGAAGAGCTTTGAATTGAGCTGTTTCTTTTTTACGTTGAGATATCTAGAGAGTGAATAAGATGAATCTGGATTACCATCGATTTTTAAGTATTAAAATACTTGCCATTCCCGCCAAACGACTGTGAAGCGATTCTCTTCCGTCAATCAAACATAATTGGTCTAGTCTAGTGATAATTACTATAAACAACTGACAATGTGAACAAAAAAACAGCTAGGTAAAAAATATTATTTCAAATAGAATAGTTGGTCCAAAAAATATACATTTATTTAGTTTTAACGTTCTGATACCCGTAGAATACATCGTTAGGCTAAAATTTGTTTTCACTGACATTAGTATGCAAATATTTTAATAGACAATTTGTTTGACGGAAGATAAAGAGAATCGCTAACTCACTTTACGATCTCTGTTGGGCCGGCATTATTTTATTTTATTGTTATTATCACTATTATTTCATTCCATTTTTTATGTCATAATAACATGCTTTTCTGAAAGTTAACTCTAAAATGGTTAAACGACCGGGAACCAGTTCATGACAGTTGATTGTTTAGTACTGCTAATCACACTTGGCTACGCTGTCGTTGTCATTTGGATAATTTCCACGTTTTCGACTTTTATTTTACAAATCTGCTGTCTTAAAGATGTAAGTTTCGAATATTTATACATATTAAAATCAACTCAAGGCTCTTTGTTGTAATTTGAACCATTTGATCAGCTTAGCATTATCGTTGATGCAAACTCGGCATGTTTTTGTGTGTATTTCTTTCGGAAAATAAAAAAAAAAGCAGCGTGTAGTTAAAATTTTTTAACATTGTACATTTATGACTTCTTAAATCGCCCTACTACATTAGCTGTTGTTTTTAGGTAAGTATTTTAAAACTTATCGGCTTTTTTAGTCGCAAATGGTCATTAGTCTTATAATTGGATACGTGTAAAAACGCGAAATTCGTGATACTGTATCTCTTCACCCTTAAAACTTTACAGAAATTTTTTTCTTTGTATTTGTTAACCATTATCAGTTGTACATAAAAGTCAAACTTTGTGGTTTTAAAAAGTTGCCGGATCTTGTATATCGAATTGTTAAGAATGCATACTCAAAATGTAGATTTCATAGCCTGATATGTAAATAAGCAAAAATTTTCTTTAAATAAATCTTTTGATACTTTGATACTGTCGTTGTATTTATTATATGTTGTAGTAGGTCTGTACGAATTCTAGGTAAGAAAAAAGCTATATTTTTAGAGAAATTGATTTGTAAAGTTGGTGTAAATTTCAAGCAATTTTTATCGTTCGTCTGACTACATTCCCTTAAACCTCGATATCTGCTAGAGAATTTAATATTTTTGTTTTATATTGCACACAGTTAATATTTACACTAAAATACATATCTCGGCCAAAAATGAAAGAAATCGGCGATACCCGTTGTAGACACATTTTTCGATTTTGCATGGTTTTCACACGGACTCGCTCCTAAAGAGTCAAATGACTTTCATTTACAGGCTTTTTAAACAAAGTTTAAACTGTTTATACTGTATGTAACTCATTCCACTCGCGAGCCTATACGAGCCCAAGAGACTCGTTCGTTCCGAGTGGGTAACTTTATTGACATTATGCATAACTCGCGAGTGACGCGCGCACTCGCTACGCGTACTCGCGAGTGGATGGTACTTTACTCGCGGGCGGTACTGTATATACTCTTATTTAACACAGCTCTCGACCAATCAGAAAGTGAGAAAATTATCAATATTAATGTGGTAAAAGGTTGTATTGTATACACTGTTAGTGTTATGTTAGTCAATCCATCAAATTGTGAGATGAATGAATTAATGATATACAACAGCATTACCTGGTTTAGTTCATGTTGTAGATGTTGCCACATTTTGATTAATCCACAAGCATTTGTCCAGTTATGATTGATAGATATGGTATCTTCCTGGTAATAAATATGTTATCGGTTAATATTTATAATCTTGCAAGTTTTTTTTTTTCAAACAAATAAAACTTTATTTATAATAGATTTGAAGTTGATGTACATTGTAATTCTGAACTTTCTATAATAAACGTAAGATATCATTAAATTACAATATATATATATATAATTATGTATAAATCTTAATTGTAAGGCCTACTCCGGGCCTTAAAATCGCGGTAATTTTCTATATATAATAATCTTGCAAGTTATTTACTAAAAGGAGTAAAAGTAATAATGTGTTTGTCCCAGCCAATATACTTGGGTGGTAAAGTAACAGGAGGATTCACCATATTTTGGGGGGTGACAATTTTCGTTCTGGGTATTTTTTTGGGTCAAGAGTCCAGCCACATATTTTTTTAGGTCTTCAAAAGAAACCCATATTTTTGGGGGGTTTTCACATCTCCGAAAAGACATTAACGGACTGTTGTTTTTTTGTTTTATGCAAAGTCATGCATTAGAAGAGCCTGTTTATTTCAATAAATCAGTTTTGAGGTATTTAAGGCTTGTATTTTTTGGGTTCGGAATTTGCATGCCATGTATTTTTTTGGGTGTAAAATTTCAGGTTTGAGTATTATTTTGGGTTGCAATATGAAGCTCTGTCGGAACCCCCCCCCCCCCATCATTTTACCCCCTAGTACATCGCCTGGGGTGTTTGTAGGGCATCCCATTAAGACTTGTGTCTTCATGAATGAGTGAATGTGTTCAATGAGATGTGGAATTTTTGTACTTACTAGATTGTGGACTTGATGATGCCAGCCACTGCAGTGAAGATAAACAAAGAAAAACAACAGATTATAACATGCGAATTATAATGTAATAGATGACAACCACTCAGCTGACATAGCCAGACATTCCTTGTTGGGGGTAGAAATGCATGTTAAGCATCTTACAAGATCCATGTAAGATCATGTAACCCTCAATCTGCAAGTATTTGCATAGACTATCACTGGTTTCTGCCAAGATTTACATCCTTTCAAGAAATTTACTTGCCAAGGTTTTAGTAAGATCTTGGATGAACTTACCAGATCTTAACAAGTAGTAAACCTGGGAGACACCAAGGAATGCCTGGCTAAGGAGGCTAACAACAACTAACCTTGGTATGTATATTACTTCTCCTTCTCTCTGTATAACAATGATTGGTTTTTGAGATTGATGTATTTTGGGATATTTATTTTCATCTTTTGCTTCAAGAGATTTTACATCATATATAAGGTTTCCTAGTTTGTCACAGAGATTGTCTTCCTCTCCAGGGGGATAAATGATCCATTTCTTGCATCCACAAATGTTTGCTGACCAACTATAAGACCTATAGATACACAACACACACATCAATTATCATATTAATTGATCTATACTATGCAGGATAGGTAATATAATGAAATTTGTAACACCGTAAAAAATGTTGACTTAACTTTACTAAATAATATTTTTTGAGATGTTACAAATTTCATTATATTACCTATCATTTATATCAAACACCGACGCAGCCTATACTAGTTTACTCACTAGTTTCCATTTGTACTATGCAGGGTTTTCTATTTTTTATTATATTTTTATTTTGTTAGCTTCACCCAAAAACACAAAGGGAGATTACATATCATATGATTAAACTGGGGTGGGCAATGAACCCGCAACAGCAAGGCCAATTACTGCGGGCCCTTGTATCTTTAGTTTGATTTCAGTTTCAAGTAAACAACCAGAGTAAAAAAAACTGTCTGTTGAACAAGGTACACAACTATGTTGGGCTTCCTGTGGTGCTTATTTCAGGTATATATGCAGTGAATTTGGGCAGAACAATGTTCAGAAAGACTGACAGTGGCTTTAGTTTACCAAATAACCTGCTTACTGTATAGGCAAACAAATGAATGGGGAAGGCAATGTTATGAGGTTAAATGGAAATGATACCAACATTAATGGATTGACTGAAACAAAAAATAAAGTGTCTGCAACTCTTTTTCTGTTGCAGGTTTTGATGATCATGTTACGATTTATTATTTAGGGCATGGTGCAGCAAACATATAGTAGTTTACATAGTACATATAGTTACAAACCTGAAAACATCTGCATGGAATGGTGTCCTTGCAAAAGAAAATATAATATCATATGATTATTATAATCATATTTGTTTAACCTCTCGATCACAAAGGGGAACAACAAATAATTTTTTGAGCAAACTTTTCATTTTCACAGATTATGCTCTAAAAACTACCTTTTTACAACCTGGTTGAAATGCTAATAGTGAGTTTAGAATAGGGAGTTAGATGCACAAAAGGGCTTGCTTTTTAATAAGGTAGCAGTAAAGCATTAATTTAAAAGCATGCCACCTTATGGGTGGCATGGGTGGCATGGGTGGCCTAGCAGTGAGAGTGCTGGCCTTTCACCGCTGTGGTCCAGGTTCGAGTCCCGGCTCGGGCATGGATAATATGTGAGTTGAGTTTGTTTAATGTGTTCTTCTCTCCTATGCCACCAGGGTTTTTCTCCGGGTTATCCGGTTTTCCTCCCTCCGCAAAAATGAACATGCGAGCCGAATTGTGTGCAAAATAATTAAACCTAAAGGCAGTGAGTGTGTGTCTGAGTCTCCCCCATTAGTAGGGTACACGTGTCCAGCTAGAAGATTTGAGATGTTAAAAAAATGATTTATTATTATTTTTATGTATCATGCAATATACCTACCATGATCCTTTAGGTCCAAAGTAGACAAACCTATAATCATCTGACACATCACAGCATTGGTCCCAGTACTCATTCAGCCAATCAGATTTAAAATATATTGGAACATTGTAAGCATTGTACTCTGGAAAAGCTCTGCAGAGTTTGAAACATAAAAATGTAAAAACTACAGTTATATATTAGAGAACAAACATAAAGGCTTTATGTATAATGAACACTAAAAGAAAATACAGATATATAAGCAATATGGGAATAAAATACAAATTACATGTCCAAGAACAATAAGAAAACAAAACAAACTGAACTTACTTACAGAAATGCCAATCCTTTAAATAAAGACACTTTTCAGATTCTATAAGTAATAATAATAAAAAATCAAATGTATTTTTGTTGTGTATAAATTAAAAAAGGCATGGAAAGTATGTAGATATTTGAAGTACATGCACATACATTATAGTACACTTGTGTAAAATATTTATTTATTATTTATGATAAAAATTGAAAATAATATTGGGTGCTGATTTGCACACATACCTGTTGACTGATGGTTTTTCAGGTAATCTAGAAACTCTGATAGTTTCATGTCTTCTTTGGATTGGCTGCTAAAATATCTTTGACTGCAGTTTGCAACGGGAACGATAGCTTCTCCTATGTATCCAAGAACATTTATCACAGTCAGTATATTACTAGCCTCCTGTGCAGATGTTCTCTCCCTACCCCCAGGGACAGGGTGGGGGAAATGTGGGGCTTAGGATCACATATGACAAGCAATCATACCTATTTCACTTTTCCCACAAACGTCTGCTTTAAACTTGAGCCGAATATTATAATTCAATCGGAATCTTTTAAGCCAATTTGATTACTTGTTTGTTAGGGAACATAAAGATGATATTGATGATGATGATTGATAATAATGATAGTAATGATGGTTAATGTTATGATGCTAGTTGATGTCAGATTGCAGCTCGATGATTGTCAAGATGACGATGATGATTGATCAAGATGGTATGAAATTATGAAATATCCTCCCATTCATAAAGGTTGTTCTCAATGTACTATATCTCTTTGCAAATAATTCAAAAAGTAAAATATAATGATGCACGTAACTCACCAAAGTTCTCCCGGAGAAAGTTGTAGTTTGGCCCAGCATCCCTCACCCACTCCAATCTACTCCTCCATTTCTTTGTCAATTCGCTTGAAAAAATACAAAGTCTATTCTGAACAAGATAATCCTTAAAGAAAACTTCATAGCTAATGGACTCGAGGCGTTCAAGAGTGTCATTATCATCGTCAAACATTTCTTCAAAGTTTGATGTCTTTTTGTATTTTTGCGCGCTTGTCATCCGCCATCTTGTTTGCGCAATTCAAAATCAAGCCAGGCGCATATAATGACCGGATATAGCTACTGACTTGTATGACGCGGGCTCTTATGTAAGATCGACGGTAAACCTTAGTCGTCAACATGGAAGGCTGTCCCCGGTCTTCTATGTTAAGCATTGACTTAAAAGATTCACTTCCTGTGGAATTTACTGATTCCTTAAAGAAAGTAAGTATTGAGGACTATTTTGTTGTATTTTGGTTTATTTTAGACACCTCTTTCGATGTGAAAAACATTTTTTTCGTTGACAATATTTTGTACATTGATTGATTTTCATCTGTTTCCAGTACGTTACTGATCATTACCAAGAAGATCCCGAGAATTATCAACATGAGTGTACACAGCTCGAACAGCTTAGAGTGGTAAGTAATCATGTACATATAGGTTACTATATAATCGCATAATACTGATATATCATATCGTCATAGTCGTCGTAGCTCTCATCAAAACTATGGACATGGATCACGTCATCTCCCTTATTTAGTTCACAAAACACTGATTAAATTGTCCGTGTATATTTTGTCGTCAAAACTGGGAATTATACACATAAAACACATAATACTTCCAGGTATCCGGCCTTTTGGGACATCTGTTTTTGTGATAAAATATTTGATTGGTTAAAATATATATATTTTAAATTTGTATAAATTTTTAACTATGAATTGAGATTTATAGTAGTTACTTATATTGATATTTTTTATTTCAAGTTTTGTGAACATTTCTCATTTTTTAGAGGCCAGCAACTACATGGATCAGTTTAATTAAAATACGTAAATTTATGGTCTATGAGGAAATGAGAGGGAATAAGGGATTTGTTTGTTTGCATGTGGATAATAATGTTTGACATGTCAAGTAGAATTCCAATCCCCTGGCCATCTCATTTACATTTAAAAACAAATACATGTGTTTGTAGATTGATGTGATAGATAATGTGCAGTACAGTTACAGTTACACCAGTTACTGTGATAAATTGTAAAATATTATCACAGTGCTAAATATAGTTAATTAAGGTATTAGATAAAATGGCATGTTTCTAAGGAGCTGTTTATTGGAAGCGAGTTATCCCATCATATATACAGCCCCTATGATAAATAAATTATGTGTAAGTACTATAGTACTCTATTTTCACTCCGCTAAAAGAGATCAGACTGAAGCTATGAGCTGGATACAAGGCGAACAGGCAGAATGACGTTGCAGACCGTCGCCGAAGGGGAGGAGGGTGGGTCGAAACACAAATCTAGCCGCGTTGGCGAAATCATCTAAAAGCCCTGAATTATATGGTGCGTGGAGGGTTAAATTCGATCACTCGTTACAGCAACCAAATACCCACAAAATACCTTAACATGGTGAATAAGGTATATTCTCCCCAAAACTCAAAAAGGGGGGGGGGGAAGGAAGGCACAAGGGGTAAACCTAATCCTCGCTGCTGCCTCTGATTCGGCATCGTGCGAGTAAAAGGACGTACTTCCATCCATCAGGTGTGTTTATTACTGCTGTTTCCCTATGACACCATGTCGATCAAGGGGGTTGGCCCGACCCAGCTAAGGGGGGTTTATCCATCCAATCACACCAGACCAACTGTAAGTGACATGAATGTAGATGGTAGATGCAAAAATTTGAAAAATCTGTGCAGGAGATCTAGCAACACGGAACTAAGAGCTAGATAAAACGCAAAGCAGAAGGGTCCCCCCATCCGAGCCGGACCAGGAACCCGCTGGGAGGCAGGTTGTAGGGTGCAGTTTAGATAACCCTTCTGGTCACAACTGGGCGGAAGGATGGATGTACGATCAAGGTGATAAGATACATCAACCAAATAAATAAATAAATAAATAAAAAATGGGAAGAAAAACAAAACAAAAATTTCAGCGCAGAAAAAAATAAATAGATAAATAAATAAATAAATAAATAAATAAATAAACAACCAATTTGCAGAACCACGGCTAAGTTATTTATCATTCTATTTTATATATTTATATGTGTTGTTATTATGTTTGTAATTTTTACGCCGACCCACGGCTACTTCAATTCTTTTTGCCGACCCACGGCCCCTTGCCGACCCACGGCTACTTCAATTCTTTTTACCGCCCCACGGCCCCTTGCCGACCCACGGCTACTTCAATTCTTTTTGCGGCCCCATGGCCCCTTGCCGACCCACGGCTACTTCAATTCTTTTTGCCGACCCACGGCCCCTTGCCGACCCACGGCTACTTCAATTCTTTTTACCGCCCCACGGCCCCTTGCCGCCCCACGGCTACTTCAATTCTTTTTGCCGCCCCACGGCCCCTTGCTGACCCATGGCTACTTCAATTCTTTTTACCGCCCCACGACCCCTTGCCGACCCACGGCTACTTCAATTCTTTTTGGCGACCCATAATGGCTACTTCAATTCTTTTTGGCGACCCACGGCTACTTCAATTCTTTTTGCCGACCCATGGCCCCTTGCCGACCCACGGCTACTTCAATTCTTTTTGCTGACACATGGCTGCTTAATTCTTTTTGCCAACACACGGCCCCTTGCCGCCCGACGGCTACTTCAATTCTTTTTGCCGACCCACGGCCCCTTGCGACCCACGACTACTTCAATTTTATTTGCCGACCACTGCCCCTTGCTGACCCACGGCTACTTCAATTCTTTTTGCCGACCCATGTCTACTTTGTCGATCCCCGGCCGCTAAATTAATCAAAACAATGGGAGTCTAAAACCCTAACAAAACAAACATAAAACACTGTTCCTATCCGACCTACGGCTAAATGCTAAGCATACACCCGGCTGCTAAATTAACGAAAACAATAGGAGGCTAAAACATTGCTAATTATGGAATATGGAATATTTCATTGATCAATACTATTGCTAATTATGCAAACATGACTAAGCAAGCATAACATGTGGAGTGAACCAAAATTAGGTGGACAGAACGGTTAAAACACGACTAAACTAAGAAAAATGGGGCAACAAGTGCCGAAACAAAATGTTCAATGTACCTAAACAAACGACGGCTAGACATAGGGAATGAACAGCGAAGGAAATTGCCACGTTGAGTTGGTTTTCTCCTCAAGTTTCGGCTACCTCAGCTCACTCAGGAGTTTTATGTAGTGAAAATAGTACTATATTTTATTGATCTAGTAAAAAGATAATTCAAAATAACATTGTGTGTTTATATCTATAAGTTCTATTCTTACAACTTACTGATATTTACCGTTAGCATGATATTTGAATTGATTTTTTTTTTCATTTTAGACCTGCCTTCATCCGAGTCATGACCATTCTGGATGCAGTGCACTTCGTAGATATTTTGCACAGTTACAGTTTCTACAATCAAGGTTTCCAATGGTTGATGGTGGATCAGTTGCAGTACAGTTCACTTGGTATAATATTGACATTCTATTTCATATAATTACAGTAATGTTATGTAAATTGTACATGTGTAGAACATCCATGTTTTTGTATTTTGTTGCTTTTTATTATAATGATGCATCATTCATTTCATCAAGTGAAATATTTATTGGATGATAAAATAAAACTATTTTGGTACTGATGATTTTACATGCACTAATTTACAATAATTTCTTATTTCTGTATATAACACAGTTATTATAAATTATGTGTACATTGGTGTGTAATCGTTTTATTCATTTGTTTTTAAGTTGTACAAAAATAATCCTCTGGAAGTGGGAATATTATGCATCTAGTAAATTCTCTTTTCATTAACAGGACAGATCTATATTCTGAAGAATCTATTGCATTGGCAGATGTTCGCTTTGAACAAGCAGCAATACTCCATAACTTAGGTAATACAAAATATTGACAAATAGGTTGTTCACTCTCATGCACGTAGGTTAGTTTTGAATCATCTCCCTAAAGATAGTACTCTGAGAACAGAGCCACCTTTCTCCCCCACTGAAAAGCGAGAGAAAAATGGCTCTGCCGACTCCCGATAATTACATCCAAACTTGTGGATGTAAAAACTATGGGTTATCCATTAAGTAAACTGATTTAAAACCACTTTTTCCTGCCTACGTCACCAGCATTTGTGAATTTCCATTTGACCTTTGTCATATTACATCACCCTCACGCATACTCAACAGGGTAATTATTGGGAGTCGGCAGAGCCATTTTTCTTTTTCGGGGGAGAAAGGTGGCCCTGTTCGCAGAGTATTAAGATAGAGAACTACTTTAAAAGCTTCATACAGATATTAAGGAAGTAAATGTTAGCAGTTGAAACAATATAAAGCAACAAGATGCTTATAATCCTATGTACAAAATTGTAACTTTTGTGTTTAATTTTAATTTATGATAAATTAAACTTAATGTGATGGTTGATGTATTTGTTATTATTATACAGGAGCTTTACATTCTCAACTTGGTTGTGAAGAGGACAGGACTGGGGAAGAGGTACATCAACAATATTTACAATTTTGTATTTTATTGTACATTGAAATGTTTCATAGAATACAATACTAGGTAAATATGCTGTTTTACAGTAACTCTACATAGTGATTAGTCATACATAAAATGATGTTGTTACAGTTCTTACATCACAATTATTACAATGTATAAAAATAATGAAAATGCATTATAGTTAGGTATTTTGGACAATGATTCCTTACTCAAGTACTAAAGCTAGGCTGCTTTTAAATTATAAAGTTTAATGATCATTATATATTTTTATTTTAGACTAAAATTATGAAGTAAAAAAAATTAAATTCCTTGTACAATTTGCACTGTACAATTATGTAATTGTTGTTAATTATATCTTATAATTTCCTGATTATTGTTGGTCTAATTGATGTGTTTGTATTGTAGGGAATGAAAGTTGCTTGTACTCACTTCCAGGCTGCAGCTGGTGTTTTCCAACATCTAAAGGTATACAATCATAATTTAGTTAGTACTACTGACAATTTATGTATTTAATTAGTCTTATCATCATTATCATGATTATATATATGGGAGACTATCCTATAGATGGTATCACCTACAGTCTTACCTCTCCCTAACAGTTGTTGGAAGATGTGTAAATAAAACATCAACTTCATTATCAACAATATCATAACCATGGCCATCACCACTATCATCATCAGTGCATCACCAGCATCACCAGCATTATCACCATCACTACAACCATCCCCATCACTGATATCACCATCATCATCATCACCATCACCACTATCATCATCAGCGCATCACCAGCATCACCATCTTTATCACCATCACTACAACCATCCCCATCACTGATATCACCATCATCATCATCACCATCACTGCTTTCATCATCATGAAATATTCATTTTCAACATTATCATCATCAACATTTTATTTATTTTATTTTCAGCGTTGTATCATGATTAATTTTTTGATTACTAATGATTATTCCTATTCATTAATTTATGGAATGATGTTTGTCTTGATGGTTTTCTATTTTCTTCTTCAGGATATAGTGATGGTTCCATTAGCATCTATGAAGCTACCCTGGGTTTCCGAGGTACCAATCATATAATTAAGAGTGAATGGTCTGATCCAAGGTGTAATCGATGTAGATGAGACATGATCGTCCGGCTGGTGTAGTCTTGAGAGAGACTGATGGTGTTGATGTCTGACGTTTCACTCTGAAGATGACTTCCGCTCTAGTTGTCGAAACATCAGACATCAACACTATCAATCTTTCTCAAGACTACACCACCCTGGATGATCATGCCTCATCTACATAAATCATATAATTATCTTTTAAAATGTTGAGCCTTGAAAAACAAAATAACACCCATTCACATCAACCATTGGCAAACAAAGAGACAAACAAATAAACAAACAAACAACCCAAATATTTAGCATTCATTTAATGATTTTTACTTTATTTTTTAACGTTCAGCCAGAATTCAGTTTTGAAACAAAATGTTATTTGTTTTGTTCAGGACCATTTTGCTGTTCCATTTTTTGACTTGGCAAGCTGTGTACTACAACTCTACATCAACATATTATTGGTAAGTTATATAAATTATAATATTGTGTAACTAAAGTATTACCTTATAGCATTGTTTTCTTTTCTTTATGGCTATACTTCCAAAAACATTGATCACAGGTCATGGAGAGACTGTGTTGAGAGAAGAGAGATATTTCATTGTTCCTCTCCTTGTCTTACAGCCAGACTACTCCAACTAAGGCCACCTTAACAAATGTCAAAATGAATATTATTGAGATCAAACATAAAACTGGAGAGTTCTCACAGACTAAGATCATGTTTCTTTTTCAATCTGTAGGGTCAAGCCCAGGAGTGTTTACTAGAGAAATCAATTCTTGATGGACGTAAGGATTCTTTGATTGCAAGAATCAGCATGCAAGTAAGTGTTTAACACAAACTAGTACAAACTTGAGCAGTGATTTATCATCTTTGGTCCCATTTTATTCTAGGTTTGTGATTATTACCAGCAAGCATTGGGAATACTTGAATCCCTTGGTTCCTCATACCTGGGCTCCAAGAAATCCAAAGTAAGCATTTCAATCTACCTAAAAAAAACAATGTGTATGATTAGGTCATGGTCTCAAAATTATACCATTGATTTTTCTAATTGTTTTCAAACTTCTATCAATAATTGCTTTTATTGCTTACTATTCTGTGACGATCATAATTATACACACTTCCATAATGTTCTGCAGATCAGACCAATTAATCTACAAAAAAAAAAACAATACATAACTGTAATAATTATTGTAACAATCAACTGTTACTGTGCGACTCACCGTAAAAAAAAAAGCTTTTGATGAATTTTTGACATTTTTCCTTCTGAATGGACCAATCAGGAACAAGTTTATATTGACAGGCAGAGACTTTAGAAACTTTGATGTCTGTAATTGGTATGATTAAGATGAAAAAATGTCAAAATAATGTCAAAAATTCATCAAAAGTTTTTGTGACTAGTGACTAAGTGACTATGGTACGGCAAGTTGCACAGTAAATAATGTATAAAAGAGAGATAGTCTGTTTTGTCTTTTATAATTACCGTAGATGCTGTAAAACAATAATTTTCTTCATTGTTTTTGTCTTGTAGCTGTGGACCAAAACTATCAAAATCAAGGCTTGTCATTTTACATGTGTATCATATGTAAGTCACATTTTCCTATTACTAGATAGCAAAAGTTATTTTAGTCGAACTGTTGCATAGTAATTTACTATTAATTTTAGTTGACGTAACCTCAAATAGTAAAAGCAAGCCAAACAGTCAAGCAAAAAATCAGGGGTCCACAGAAATGTCATTTTAAAATAGATCTATCTCTCTTCTCTTCTCTTCTCTTCTCTTCTCTTCTCTTCTCTTCTCTTCTCTTCTCTTCTCTTCTCTTCTCTTCTCTTCTCTTCTCTTCTCTTCTCTTCTCTTCTCTTCTCTTCTCATCTCATCTCTTCTCATCTCTTCTTTTCACATCTCTTCTCTTCTCTTCTCTTCTCTTCTCTTCTCTTCTCTTCTCATCTCATCTCATCTCTTCTCTTCTCTTCTCGTCTCTTCTTTTCACATCTGTTCTGTTCTGTTCTGTTCTGTTCTGTTCTGTTCTGTTCTGTTCTGTTCTGTTCTGTTCTGTTCTCTTTAGGATAAACTGATTTTCAGACTATCATTATGTAAACTAAATGTACTGATGGTTTACTTATTGGGATTGTATTATAATTGTCCTTTTATGATGTTACATCATCATCATGTCCTTGTTTGGTTTTATAGATCCACATGTCTAACCATGCTCATGAGAATCAGAAATTTGGTGAAAAGGTAAGAAAATTTTATTAGTTTTTCATTTGACATTGATTTTTTTTCAAATTCTAAACTTGTATAATATAAAAATGTTATTCAAATGATTTTAATTTGTATTTTAATTACCATCCTGTAGGTTTCTTATTTAAAAGCCGCCAACCAAAAACTCACAGAAGCACAGAAACAATCAAAGGTAGGTACAGTCTTTTTTACTGCAGTTTTCTACTTCATTCTGTGAACTCAGACATTCCAACGTTCGGTTAGTTGTGAAATATGTTTTTGGCTGCCATCAATCAAAAGCATGAAAGGTGCCGAGTAATTAGCAGCAGCAAAATACCTATTTCACAACTAACCATTGGAATGTCTGTAAACAGAAAGACAAAAACTGCAGTAATGATAATCTTGTTACTATTAATACTTGTATGAGAAGGAAAGTTCATATTATTAAGTAAATGAGTTTGCTGATGTTAAACAGGGGCAACCAGAAAGAACTTTAGAACTGTTACAGTTTATGGCTGATGTTGTCAGCAACAAGTAAGTAATTAATGAATCACTGAATAAATAATTATAATAGACAGATGACTGATTATCTAATATTGATTGATTCATTTTTTCATTTATTTGTTGATTCAATGACTTATTTGTTCATTCATTCAATGACTGATTCATCTATTCATTCATTCAATGAGTGACTGATTTGTTCATTTGTTCATTCATTCATTTTTTCATTTTGTTCATTTACCTACTGACTGATTCCATCATTCATTTTCATTCCTTCATTCATTTTTTTCATTCATTCATTCATTCATTCATTTTGTTTTATTCATTCAATTGTTTTTCCTTACTTTCTTCCTCTATTCTTTTATTTATTCCTATAATGATTATTTCAACATTCATTTTTGTGTCTTTCTACTTCTACATATAGGCTTGAAGGTGCTGTGAAGGATAATGACTTTATTTACCATGAAGTTGTTCCTGATTTGGCATCTCTCCCTGTCATAAAAGGTTTGTTTAAAACTCTTCAATTAAGTAATCATATTATCTAAACTTCATAAAGACAGTTTTATTTACTCTTGATTAAATTCTCTTAGATGTCTTGTTTCTGTATTCTTGATCAAGTCTTTAATAAGGCCGATTTACACGGCACGATTTTGACCTAAGTCTATCGCATGCAACCTCACGCCACACATACAACTCAATCGTACTGTGTAAATCAAGCCCACGACTCGTCTACGACAGACTCATACAACACGAAAAAAGTCGTAGGATTTTGAAACATGTTTTAAAATGCTACAACAATCGTAGCCGTCGTAGCCAAATATGGTAAAAAAGTGACGTATCATGTAACAAAAGTTCTTTGTGGGGTACAGTGGAGTGTTTTTGCACAAAATGGCGGTTAAAAACAAAGCTGCCGGTTGTGCTGATATTTCGACGAAAAAGAAAGGGAAAAGAGTTAGAAAAATATCATTCTTTACTACCGAAAGAACAAAAAGACTTATTACCTAATGGAGCAAGGAACCAGTACCTTTCTAATGCTCATATAAAGATTATTTTAAGAAAATAGCAAGGCTGGCTTCACTCGAAATCGTACGAGACTTTTCTGTGTGTTGTGCAACAAGTTGTGCATGTGTAAATCAGCAGCAAGTCAAGTTGAATGCGATAGACTTAGGCAAAAATCGTGCCGTGTAAATCGGCCTATACAATCTAATGTTTTTTGTTTGTGTTTGTAGGTGCAACGCTTGTCAAACCCATACCATTCCAACCTTGTGACCCTAGTGTGTCTGGTCCAGATATTTTCCAGAGATTAATCCCAATAGAGGCTCACTCTGATGCGTCCATCTACAGGTAATAAATAATGATTTTCTGCTACACATAGAAGAGTACATCTTGCATATGGTTTGCTTTAATTGTAGATCAAGATATGGTGGTTAACTTCTGTATTATACATAGTGTATTTACTAGATAGATTGTTTGGTTGGTTAGTTGTCTTGTATTATACATAGCGTATCTAGTAGATAGATTGTTTGCTTGGTTGTTGTCTAATTTGATATAAGATTGATATAATTATTTGATTAATTTTAAAGATGTTGCATTGGGCTAAGAGTTTGTAAGCAAAGAGAATTACAAGAAGTTTCTTAATACATATATTTTGGACGATATCCATCGTCCATCATTGATTAATTTTATTTATTTATTTATTTATTTAATATTTATTTATTTATTTATTTATTTATTTATTTATTTATTTATTTATTTATTTATTTATTTATTTATTTATTTATTTATTTATTTGTATATTTATTTGTTTGTATATTTATTGATTTATTGATTTATTGATTTATTGATTTGTTTGTTTGTTTGTTTGTTTGTTTGTTTGTTTGTTTGTTTATTTATTTATTTATTTATTTATTTATTTATTTCTAGTGAAGAAAAGGCAAAACTGCTGAGAAGATACAATTCCTCTATTGATGCCAAGAACAAGCAGCTTCGGTATGTTATTCAACTAATAATAAAATAGACTGGTAACATTTTGTACTGTTAGCTAACATTACTTGCTGATAGTACTAACTAGTGGTATTTCATGCTAATTATATTGTTTTTGATTGTTTAATTAGCACTCTTTAGTACTAATTAGTGTTACTTGTTTCACAGGTATAATATTTGTACTCTATCATGTTAATTATGCTTTGTTGTAGTCAATCACTGGCTAGCCTTCATATAGATGATCTACTTCAACCAGAAGAGACTGATTCTTGTTCAAAAGTACTGAAAAAACTGCATATAGATCCACAGAGTAAAGATGGTGTTTTATTGTCCCAGGCAGCAGAAAACATCAAAGGTATACATTGTACTTATTTTTTTTATGTAGTGTAACACATGAAATCAAACATCCAGCTGAGACCCAAATTTTTGTTCGTGAATACATATGAATGAATATGAATGGATGAGTAAATGAATGGATAGATGAATAAAAGCATTATTTTATTGTATTGCTTTATAAGTGGTTAAGTTATCTGTAACATTGGAATCAAAATATTTTGTTTTACAGAATCAACAATACTAGGAGAGAATATAGAAACAACATTAAAAAACATTTCATCCTTGTTGGATGAGGATGTCAAGAAAGAACAGCTTGCAAAGGTAGGTTAATATTGTCTAGTAGGTGTTGTCAAACTTGATCTTACCAAAACAACTAACATGTATAGATCTGTTCTTTGCTCCTTTTCTAATTTAATGTTTCTGTAAAGGTGCTGTTGAACTATGCAATTTTGTTTCAGCAACTTGTAATGGTTCTGACGCATGTTGCTGAAGATAAGGATTCATATGACTGACTTCAAAGCCTTGCCAGTCAGCTATATATACAAACTCCTGTATTTTTTGATAATTTCAAAACATTTTCAGAGCCTTAGTTTTGATGATATTGAGATACAATTTTCAGATAACGTTTGTTATGACATCTCTTTTGAATTCTCATTTTGTGCTTATACTTAATCCTTTTTTCTGAATGACCATGTGACCAGGTCCTGCAAAAACATTTTCTGAAAATTTTGGTTCTAGAATATTGTCATAAACTAAAACGTAATTATTTCACTATTCTGGCACAATGTAAGTTATGTTATTAACATTTGTCTCTCCAAACAGATTTCCAGGGAGATAAATGCAATGTTATTAAGATTTCTGGTTTGGATTAATTGACATGATTAGTTTTTTCCATGTACCAGGTTACACAAGAAGATGCAGCACAAGAAAGAAGTGACATTAGAAAAGAACATGACAAGTGTCAGGAAGCCTTAAAGAAAGCAGTAAGTCACCAAGATATTGTACCATGATTAGGGGGGACCTGTCATATCTTTATGTAGAGGGGGATAGGCGGGAGTAAAATAATGAATATAGAAGAAGGTGACATAATGCTTTTTTATGCAATCTGTTATTACAATTATCATGATATATAATGATAATAATATTAGTTTTATTTTGGAGAAAGTACCACAGTCTGTTACATGTGTTGTTATTCATACTATTTGAAATCATTATCTTACAGAATCATACACACAATGAACTGGCCCGTGTTTACAATGCCCACAGACAAAATCTGGATCTCCTTGCTGGACCTGAGGAACAACTTTTAGCTGCTCTTCCTTCACTTAATATCATTGATTGTGAGTTTTCTAAAAGACCTGATGTTATCTAATTCATTGGTCTTTGCTAGCTGAATGAGAAAAAGAGTGAAGAAAGGAGCGGATGAAAAATAACTTAATTTACCAGCGACTCTATTGCTTCCAGTTCCTGTAGTTAGGGAAATGCTGGTATCTATAGATCAATGCAGTTTGAAAAGAGACCTCTGGTAGAAATAGATTTGAGTTAAACTGAATTATATATCCAGCATGTTTGACAAGTAAATGTTATGGGACAAAGTCATTTTCATGTTGTTGTCATATCATTACCTGGAACCTGGACAAAATTCTTTGCAAAATTAATTTTCTTTTTTATCCAGAATGTACTTTCCATAGGGATAATATTAGGACAACTGGTGCTAATTATTTCACAACAATTAATGTAGTCAAATATTCTGTTAGCTGTAGTTTATGACGCTAAAATGCAAATGACCTTCTGTTATTTATCTTGCAATTGCACTGAAAAAGGTGACTAATGAAAGTATAATAGTTCATATCATTTGCTATTGTAGCACCAGTTGATGATGGGGCAGTACAAAGACTAAGAGACTTAATTGTAAGTACTTAATGATCATACTTTTCTAGTGAAAACAATATTGAATGAATAAAATCAACAAGATGTGAAAAATATTTAATGTGCCAGCAAATGAAGAATTGCTACGTCAGCTGTAAAAATAATTATCATATGGCTTAAATATTTCTCGAATTCTGATTGGTTGATGCGCGGTCCATCCAAAGGTGTATTGGACCGTTTCTATGACAACAGTCAATTTTCGTTTTTTTTTCAGCCTGGAAAATTAAAAACATTTTTTAAAGTATTGCAATAAATATTTTGTTAAAGTTTTGTCTTGTCATACCTGCAAAATGTTTAATTATATTTATATTTCACAATAGATTTTTTTAAATTTCTTTGTTCTGATAACAATGGTTGGTTGGCAAATGTTTAAAAAACTTAATGTTTAAATATTATTATTATTATTTAATGCATTGTATATGCTAACCTGATGTTGCATTTCTAGGCGAAAGTAGAAGAGATGAAGGCACAAAGAATATCACTTGAAGAAAGTTTAAGGAAACAGGTACCTATATTATTATGCAAACAAGAGACAATAATTGATTGTGGTTATTATAATTATTGATGACAATGACGGGGATAGTGATAGTGATGTTGAATGATGGTGATAATGATAGTGATGATGAATGATGGTGATAATGATAGTGATGATGAATGATGGCGATAATGATAGTGATGATGAATGATGGTGATAATGATAGTGATGACAATGATGGTGATAATGATAGTGATGACAATGATGGTGATAATGATAGTGATGATGAATGATGGTGATAGTGATAGTGATGACAATGATGGTGATAATGATAGTGATCATGAATGATGGTGATAATGATAGTGATAATGAATGATGGTGATAATGATAGTGATGACAATGATGGTGATAGTGATAGTGATGACAATGATGGTGATAATGATAGTGATCATGAATGATGGTGATAATGATAGTGATAATGAATGATGGTGATAATGATAGTGATGATGAATGATGGTGATAATGATAGTGATGATGAATGATGGTGATAATGATAGTGATGATGAATGATGGTGATAATGATAGTGATGACAATGATGGTGATAATGATAGTGATGATAAATGATGGTGATAGTGATAGTGATGATGAATGATGGTGATAATGATAGTGATGATGAATGATGGTGATAATGATAGTGATGACAATGATGGTGATAATGATAGTGATGACAATGATGGTGATAATGATAGTGATGATGAATGATGGTGATAATGATAGTGATCATGAATGATGGTGATAATGATAGTGATGACAATGATGGTGATAATGATAGTGATCATGAATGATGGTGATAATGATAGTGATCATGAATGATGGTGATAATGATAGTGATGACAATGATGGTGATAATGATAGTGATGACAATGATGGTGATAATGATAGTGATGACAATGATGGTGATAATGATAGTGATGACATTGATGGTGATAATGATAGTGATCATGAATGATGGTGATAATGATAGTGATCATGAATGATGGTGATAATGATAGTGATGATGAATGATGGTGATAATGATAGTGATCATGAATGATGGTGATAATGATAGTGATGACAATGATGGTGATAATGATAGTGATGACAATGATGGTGATAATGATAGTGATCATGAATGATGGTGATAATGATAGTGATAATGAATGATGGTGATAATGATAGTGATGATGAATGATGGTGATAATGATAGTGATGATGAATGATGTTGATAATGATAGTGATCATGAATGATGGTGATAATGATAGTGATAATGAATGATGGTGATAATGATAGTGATGATGAATGATGGTGATAATGATAGTGATGATGAATGATGGTGATAATGATAGTGATGATGAATGATGGTGATAATGATAGTGATGATGAATGATGGTGATAATGATAGTGATGATGAATGATGGTGATAATGATAGTGATGATGAATGATGGTGATAATGATAGTGATGATGAATGATGGTGATAATGATAGTGATGATGAATGATGTTGATAATGATAGTGATGATGAATGATGTTGATAATGATAGTGATGATGAATGATGGTGATAATGATAGTGATGATAAATGATGGTGATAATGATAGTGATGATGAATGATGTTGATAATGATAGTGATGATGAATGATGGTGATAATGATAGTGATGATGAATGATGGTGATAATGATAGTGATGATGAATGATGGTGATAATGATAGTGATGATGAATGATGGTGATAATGATAGTGATGATGAATGATGGTGATAATGATAGTGATGATGAATGATGGTGATAATGATAGTGATGATGAATGATGGCGATGATGATGGTTGAGATAATCATTCAAGATGCATTTGTGAATGATTGTGATGCTAATCATTGTGATGATAATGATGCTTATGATGTTGGTTGTGATCATGATGATTTTAATGTTTTTATATGTTAATGTGAGTATGTTGATGAATGATGGCAATGATGACCGGTTGAAAAAATAATTCATGATGCATTATTTTGTTAATTGTTGTGATGATAATGATTGAGATGCTAATGGTGATTATGATGTTAATGGCAATTTTGATGTATTTTTGTTATTTTTTTATGATGGTGAAATAAATGATGATGATGATTTAGATCCTTTTTAATTTATGATTATTGAGTTGTGATGATGTTGATGCTGATGGACAGGTATATATTTTGATTATGTTGATGGAAATGATAAAACAATCTAATCATGAATGCAAATACTTAAATGAACATGCTGTACTTTTAACCAGCTAAATGAAGATGACATCACTGGATTGTTAGTCACAAGAGATGGCAATAAAATGGTAATTAGACCATGATTGATTAATTTGAGAAATTCAAAATCCATAATCAGGTTTTAACGTGACTGTATGAATTTCCTTCCAGGCTTTCTTTGATGAACAATTGAAGAAACATGATACATCTTGTTCACTTATTCAAGCCAACTTGGATGCTCAGAGTAAAATCCTAAGGTTAGTTTCATTTTTGTTACTCAACTTGTTATGCATTGTGTTGTAAGTTGTTTTCTGTTCCAACAGTGCCCTGACAGAAGCTAATGCTAAGTATGCAAAGACAAGACAAGCAGTCAAGGCAAACTCTCAGAGGTCAGCATGTTACTTTGTGTTTTGGGTGATTGATTATTATTTTTGATTGATTAATGTAATGAGTAATATATTGATTGACTGATTGATTGACTGACTAAATCATTAATTAGTTGATTGATCAATTAATTTGATACATGTATGATAATATTTCTATAGCGCCTAGGACAGGCTTGGATAGGTGCTCTGAAAATGTTTAATAACTATAATTACTATTATGGTTGATGGATTTTTGTTTGATTGGCTGACTGGTTGTTTGGCTTGTTGTTTGGTTTGTTGATAAATAGAATTGGATGATTCATTCATTTTGTGGAATGCTTGGTTGTTTGTTTGTTTATGTTTGTTTGTTTGGTTGATTGGTTGGATTTGTGGTTGGTTGGATTTGTGGTTTATTGGTTGGATTTGTGGTTGGTTGGATTTGTGGTTGGTTGGATTTGTGGTTGGTTGGTTGGATTTGTGGTTGGTTGGATTTGTGGTTGGTTGGTTGGATTTGTGGTTGATTGGTTGGATTTGTGGTTGGTTGGTTGGATTTGTGGTTGGTTGGATTTGTGGTTGGTTGGTTGGTTGGATTTGTGGTTGGTTGGTTGGATTTGTGGTTGGTTGGTTGGATTTGTGGTTGGTTGGTTGGTTGATTAGTTGATTGATTTAATGTCATGCTAATAATATATGCTTTCAGGAGGGAGGAAGTAGTGGGGGCACTGTCTTTGTCCTTTGCCACATTTTTCGAGCTGCAAGGAAAGCTAAGGTAAGCATACACCCATTCACATACCTAGACTAGCCTTAGCTTTCTTACGGTACTAGAATGACCATAACCCAACATTTAAAATATGATCACATCTTTGTCCCGCTGTGTTATAGCTATACTATCGCAACAAGCAAATTGTGTGAGCCATTTATTTTGGGTTTTCCTGATCCATCTATCAGTTTGGAGGCAGAGCTTATATCAAATCAACCAATGAATGGATGAGTTGACATAAGCTTCATCACAATGATAATAGACAAACCAGTATAAAATAATTACTAGACTTAAAGGTCGTAATACAACCATATTGGCTTAACTGACATGCTTTTTTGATGTTTTGTTTTCAGGCAAGGTGTGGATTTCTATAAACAGTTATTATCAACTGTCAAGAAAATCGAAGAGAGATGCAAGAACTTCTTTGATAACCACAGCAAAAAGTTGGACAAGTTGACTGAAAAGGAAAAAGTGGCTCCACGTATGTCAACCTATTATTGTTACTGCAGTTTTCTTCTTTCTATGAACTCCATTCCAATGGTTAGTTGTGAAATACATTTTTGGCTGTCGTCAATCAAAAACCGAGTAATCAGCAGCAGCCAAAAACACACTAGCCATTGGAATGCCTGAGTTTGCAGAAAGATGAAAACCGCAGTAATCTATTACAATTAATGTTCACATATTGATCAGCCATGTTGTATTGGTAGATACAATCACAAGTCTGAGGCACGTGATTATATAGTTGATAAAACACAAACACGAATGTTATGAACAGCTTAACTTACATCTAGGTTAGTTCATTCATATTTTACCAAACTTTTCAGGGTAAAAGTATAAACAGTAAAAAAAGTTAAAACTTATCCAGATCATAACATATCATATTAGTGTTGTATCAAATATACAACCTCCTCAACGGTTATGATTTCTTTTGTAAATTACTCATGAATTATTCATGAGTTTTATTTACTAGAATTTGAATTTCACATTTTTTTCATTATAAAATAATTCATATTTATCTTGTTTTTATCCAGCTAAACCACCAGGCAGACCCTCAGCTGCCAAGCCAGATCACCTTGTAAGACCTCAACAACCCAATCCTCCTTTACCTGGCACGTTATTGCCTGGACAAAATGACTGGCAACCTGGAAATATGTACCACCATATGACACCAATGGGTCCATTACCTACAACTAATATACCACCAGGTGCTCTACCACAACATCCCAGACCAGGACAATCAATCCCATCATCAATTCCTGGACATCCAGTTACTCCTACTCTGCCTTCATCACTACCTCATTCTGTTCCTCACATTCCTGCTGATCAGGGAATCCGCACAATGCCACGTATGTCATATCCTGGCCTTGACAACCGAGGGCAAGTATCAGAACCTGGACAATTTCCAAGGCAAAACCTCCCTGGACCAGCAAGTCCTTCTCAAGCTATACCACGTTTTCCTTTTCAAAACCAAGTTCTTCCAAACCAACAACCTCCTGGTTCAAGTACATCTCAAGTACGGTCAGGACAAGTACGTCCAGGACAGGTATCACCTGCACAGCAACCAGATATTCTAGGTGGACAACAACAGGTTCCTGGACAACAGGCTGTACGTCCCCAGATACCACCACAACAACTGCCCAGCGGACCTCCACAACCAGATCTCATCTCACAGGTACGCCCACCTTTTTCAAACCAAAACTCAATTCCATTTCCACATGGTCATCGATTGCCATTCCAAAGACCAGGATCTCCACAGTCACCAATGGGACAGCAACCAGCCAGGTACCAAACCCCTTCTAGTTTATCGTTTCCTGTACAACCCCTGCCAGTAAGTTCTGCAGCACAGCCCAGACAGCAGTTCCAGCCAAGGCCTTCTATACCATCATCATTACACCAACAGATTTTTCCTGGTCAGCAACAGCAGCAACTTAGACCTTCACTGCAACCTCAATTTAGACCATTTCAACCTGGTCAACCACCTCATTTTCAACCAAGACAACAATTTAACCAATCATTTCGCCCTGGTCAGCCTTTGCGACCTGAGCCAATGCACCAGCCATTTCGTCAGGAGCGGCAACCACAGCCTCACTTCCGACCAGACAGCCCTTCCCAACAACCACTTAGACCTGTACAACCTAATCAACCACCGCGTCCTCAACAGCCACCCCAGATGCAATTCCGACCGGAGCAGCCCCAACTGCAAATTCGACCTAATCATCCTTCTCAACAGCAACCATATCAACCTCAACAGTCACCTCAGCAAGCATTCCCACCATTCCAACAACCTCAACAGCCATTTCGGCCACTGCAATCACCCCAGCCACCTTTTCGACCACAACAACCATCAAATCAACCTTTACGACCTCAACAACCCAACCAACAACAGGTACGACCAGAGCAGCTGTCCCAACAGCAAACATTTCGACCTCTTGAACAACAGCCAATGCCACCATACCAACAACCACCACCTACCTCCTTCCAACAGCAAATGCATCCATCAAGACTAGATCAAAACCTGCCAAAACCTTTACGCCCTGAACAATTCAACAACCAACAGAAGAAGCCAGAAGAAAAATCTCAGCTATTTCGACCTGATAAATCTTCCCAGCAGCCATTTCGACCTGATCAATCTTCCCAGCAACCATTTCGACCTGACCAATCTTCCCTAAAGCCATTTCGACCTGAACAATCTTCCCAAAAGTCATTTCGACCTGACCAATCTTCCCAGCAACCTTTTCGACCTGACCAATCTTCCCAGCAGCCATTTCGACCTGAGCAAACTTCCCAGCAGCCATTTCGATCTGACCAATCTTCCCAGCAGCCATTTCGACCTGACCAAACTTCCCAGCAGCCATTTCGACCTGAGCAGACTCCCAAGCAGCCATTTCGACCTGAGCAGACTCCCCAGCAGCCATTTCGACCTGAGCAGGCTCCTCAACAGCCATTCCGACCTGACCAAACTTCGCAGCAACCATTCCGACCTGACCAATCTACCCAGCAGCCATTTCAATCAAATCAGTCGTCCGGAAAACCACTTCGACCTGAACAGTCTTCCCAACAGCCATTTCGAGCAGATCAACTTCCCCAGCAGTCATTTCGACCAGAACAATCTTCCCAGCAGCCATTTCAATCAAATCAGTCGTCCGGAAAACCACTTCGACCTGAACAGTCTTCCCAACAGCCATTTCGAGCAGATCAACTTCCCCAGCAGTCATTTCGACCAGAACAATCTTCCCAGCAGCCATTTGGACCTAACCAGTCTTCCTTGCCACCTGCCCAACAGCCATTTGGACCTGAACAATCTTCCCAGCGACCTTTTCAGGTATAACAATTATCAATGTTTCAGTTATTGGATAGATAATATACATAGTTGGGTTCTTTTGTTAGGGTATGATTTGAGTGTTTAGACACGAATATCTTTGTTTTTATTTTTGCAGGTAAAAAATCCTGACAGGCAACCTATAGGCCCATCACGACAAGAAAACCAAGGTCCATTTCATTCAGGACAAAACAATGCACAAACATTGACAAATGTATCTCAATCATACTCACAACAGAACCTTACTCCTAATGCTCAGTCGTATCCTGAAACTGGAGCTTTGCTTGCAAACCAATCATCACTTCCTTATAGTTATGGTGGGCGACCTACTCCTTCACTTCTTAGCCAAGGAAGTCGACCTTTTCCAAACAATGTGACCTCATCTGACTACTTAACTAGCTACTCTGTTGCCCTTGCACAGTCACAGCTCAATCAGTATCAGAACTCTTCTGAGCAGCATCAACAGATGCAGCAATTCCAGCAACAGTTACTACTACAGCAACAACAACTGATACTACAACAACAAGATATGCTAAGACAACAACAAACTCAACAACATCCTCACGATGGTGATCAAATTGGATTACTACTCCAACAAATACTGCAGCAACAGAAACAACTGAGTGATCTTGAAATGAAACTCAAAGACAAAGGTGAACATGTTGAGCAAAAGATTCAGGTTGCTCCCGAATCCACAACTAAAAGCACAGTAGATGAAGAGAAGAAGGTCGATCAACATAAAGAACAAACTACTGATAAAAAAGCAGACAAACCCCAGGGAACACTATCAGGAAGTGAGCAAAGTGAAAAAGTTGAAGTTTCAAAAGTTGATTCCGAACCTCCTTTGCCCGTGACTTTCGTACCTAACTATGAAGCTGCTGGCCAATGGTTTACGGATTTGTCTATTGCACATGACAAAGGTCAGTCAGACTCAACGGCTTTGGATAAGGAGATATCGAAAGACTCTGACCATTCTCTTGAAACAGGTGAACATGTTGGAGACTTGGTGGAGAAAAAAGAAACAAACATAACAGAAACACCAGCTGATGAAAATACGTCAGAGGTGGAGGCAAGCGACACCAAACCTGAGTACTCTGTAGTGTCTAACCAGGAAGATGGACCTATCTTTGATGACATAGACAGCGGAAATGACGAGATAGATATTCTGGATGAAGATGAGGAGTCGTGTGAGGATACAGAAGAAGACGAGGCTCGAAGGCGTGACATTGAAGAACAAATCAAACAGATCAAAGAACTAGAGAACATGACAACAATCTCTACTGCCAGTAATTTCTACGAACCTGGTCAGCTACCATCGTCTGTGCCAAACAAACCTGGACAAAATGTGCAGAAAGAAGACAATAAACCATCATTAGACCGTCAATGTGGTCATTACTATGCCAGCCAGATATCAAGTATTGATCAAGATACTAATAATTCCTGTCTCAATTGCGATGAAGCACTGCAAGCTTTGGTTTCTGCTGTTAAAGGCTATGATTTGGTGGTAAAGAGTCTATCTGCTGATAAAAATGGTTCCAGTTCAGATGGTTTTTGCATTGAATGGAGGGTAAGTAAAGTGTATATAGTCTGTGAGGGGATGATTAATAAAACCAGCCTTGTTTTCCAGCATATCAACACAATCCTTGTGTTTTCCATGACTTGCTCCTATAGTAGTACACCACGAAACGTTTCAATCACACCATTAAAGCTTTTTAGTATAAATACAAAGGTGATTATACAAAATTGCGCGCTCTGATTGGTTTGCTATCTCGGATTATCAGCCGATAATCACCTTTTCAGACAAAATGGCTGCCAGTAGTCGTTTTGTCACTGTTAACGAAGATGAAATTGAAAACTTTGAAGAAAATGCTGTCCTAAAATCGATTAAAGAAGCTACAAAGTTTGGTGTCAAGCTATCATAGTAAATTTTCATGTTTTTTTTTGTCATTATGTAAGACAATGTTGTCGACACTTTCGCGCGACGGTCACGCTTTTAAAAAGTAAAATATTTTCAATTTCAATGCTGTTTCCTTCTTTCTTTTTTGAAATAATAACGGTAAATATAATAAAATAAATAGTAAAATAATATAATAACTGTAAATATTCACCGATAATCATATGACCCTGTATTGTCCCATTCTGTAGTTTAAACATGGGTTTCCAATGACGTTTCGTATTGGCTGTGATTTTTGACATCAATAAACTGTCTTGAACAGTCTTCTATCAAAACACAAGTTTTCTACTAATTTTATTTCACAGTGCCGTTCAGTGACCACAAATAATATTTTCTAGTCGAGGTTCGAGTTGCTGCACATAGCAAAACTATAATCTATCATGCGCAGCAATGCGAACCTTGACTTGGAACTATTATTCGTGGGCACTAAGGCGGAACTGTGAACTCGCAAAAATGAACATGTGACCTGAGTTACGTGCAAAATAATTAACGTAGAGGTAGTGAGTGTGTGTCTGAGTCTCCCCAATTAGTATAGGGCACACGTGTCCAGCTAGAACGATTGAGACGTTAAAGTGATTTTAAGGACTATTGGGGACACTCTGGCTAACCCTACATGAAATATTTTAGCACACAACACTGTTCACATGTTAATCTGTTTCCTTCCTTCTTTCCCTAACGGTCAGAAAATATCATTATCAATATGTTCCGGTTTTATTGTTGTTTTTTTTTTCTGTAGGAACTTGACCGATTACAAGAGTACGATAGTGCCTCACTAACTACACACGCTGCCACCATAAACCAACCTAAGAACAGATACAGAGATGTCCTTCCCTGTGAGTAACATTGTAGTGGTGTAGGTGGTTATTATGATGACCGTGAATGTGATGGTCATGGTGTTGGAGGTAATAATGATCAAGATCTTGACAAGGATAACGATCGGGAAAGTGGTGATGATGATAATGGCGATCATGATAACGATGACGATAATAATGTTGTTGATAATGATTATTCTAAAAACCACTAGTTAACCTTGATGACATATCGTTTACAGGGGATCACACAAGGGTGAAGTTAATGTCTAAAGACGACGGTGATTATGTTAATGCTAACTTTATTAAGGTAATAAAAACAAATGCATCTAAATCAGGTTGGTAATAGTGATGTTAGAATACAGTGGAACCTCGCCTTACGGCCACCCCGTTATTGCGGCCAGTTTTTCAGGTCCCGACGAAATGCATGCCCATTCATTTTCTGTAAAATTTACCCGCTGAAGGTAGTTCCGGATACTTGGATTTCTTCAATGAAGTACTTTAAACATCTGCTTGAAACTTGTCAAATCATCCTTGTCATCTCCAGAAACCCTAAAACCTATTTTGTATTAGTATTACGACTAAAGACGTCAAAATTATATTTTATCTATTCATTTTTACAAAGTTGTAATTTTTTTTTATTTTTGAGACAAAACAGCGACCTTGTCAGGTAGTGAAAATCTGAGCATGTGTCGAAAAATGTCCCATTTTACCTCCAAAGTTGCATGAAATGACATAATACTTTCTTAAGTTATAGATAAGGATTGAAATTTAAATATTATTTAGATAAATTTTCAAATAAACGCAAATAAATGAAATGGATGCGCAGTAGCAAGAGTCCGGAACTACCTTAATACGGCCACCCCGTTAATACGGCCACTTTTGGCTGTCCCTGCGGTGGCCGGATTAACGGGGTTCCACTGTATGTCCACTGTTTACTTTAATAAGGCTGTTAGTCTTCCTCGCTTGGAAGAAAGCCAGCCTAATATTTATTTGGCAAATATCCTTGCTTTACTTGTCAAATCCTCGATAAATAAAGTGTTATCATTATCATCATTATGGACATTTAAATTAAAAACCGCTTCTAGGGAAACTACAATCTTTGACAAAGGAGTTCAAAATGTGTTTTGCTTGTAAGATGGGGACAGCATTTTATGGTCGGGAAAATATTTTCATTTAAAATTATATTTTTTCTTTACTTTCTTCTTTGAAGCGTGTAGAAAATTTAAAACCTTTGACAACAATAGTGCATCAGAAAAGCTACGTTTCCCTGTAATAACTTTTATACCATGTTGTTTTAGAATATCACGCCATTATCACCAACATTCATTGCTACCCAAGGACCGTTAGCTACAACACTGACAGACTTCTGGTTAATGGTGTGGGAACAACAGTCACATCTCATTGTGATGCTTACTAGGGAGGTCGAGGGAGATAAGGTATTTACTTACTGACTCATTATATATTTACTCCGACGAAGGGCTAAAGCTCGAAACGTCAGTAAAGTTAAGTCAACATTTTTTACGGTGTTACAAATTTCATTATATTACCTATCGACTCATTATATATGTTATTGAGGCCTTTCCTTTTTTCCGTGTTTTGGTGGCATCTTCTGTAGTTGTATTCTGATATTTTTTTTGTGATTTAATTCTTTCTCATTTTACTTGTTCACGCATTAGGCTAGAAGATCATAATAACTAATTGGTTAAGAACTTCTAGCTCAGCCAATACTTATACAAACGATCGTTTTCGATTCGTTCTTTATTGTTGCTCTGGTTTGTTGATAAAGAAAACTATTGATATTTGTTTTTAACAGCTTATGTGTCACCAGTATTGGCCAATAGATGAAGGTCATACTATACTGTTTGGACCAATCAGAGTCACGCTAAAGGCACTTGTTACCAGTCCTTTATCTGTTAAAAGGGTGATGCACGTCCAACACACTGATGTGAGTATTGATGGTGATTGGTTGCTTCTCATTCATTGGCACTTGTATTGGTGGTGATTGGTTGCTTCTCATTCATGAGTATTGATGGTGATTGGTTGCTTCTCATTCATTAGCACTTTCTGCATATTTTACCTAATCCAATTGGTAGATCTTCAGTGAAATGACAGCTTTAAAACAAAGTACCATTTCTGTGACGTATCTGTTTGTTTTATTATTATTAGCGAGTAAACGTTTGTTTTTCACCTTTTTTTCAAGTGTCAAAATACACTGGTTGTCACTCACCTACAGTTTTGTGGCTGGCCTGACAAGTGAGTTAAACTTTGACAACAGTCAATCATACTATGATGATAATTGATGATTATTATTATGATGATGGTGGATAAGGATAATGACAACTATGATGATGACGTTGATGATGGTGATGAGGATTGTATAGGTGGCAATCAAGATGGTAGTGATGATGACAACTATGATGATGACGTAGATGATGGTGATGTGGATTGTATAGGTGGCAATCAAGATGGTAGTGATGATGATAACTATGATGATGGTGATGAGGATTGTATTGGTGGCAATCAAGATAGTAGTGATGATGATAACTATGATGATGGTGATGAGGATTGTATAGGTGGCAATCAAGATGGTAGTGATGATGATAACTATGATGATGGTGATTGTGGTAATGGTAATGGTTATTGTGATGATGATATTGGTAATAATGATGGTGATAATGGGTTGATGAAGCTGATGTTTATGATACATATCTGCCGGCTGCAATTCAATCAAATCTTGTTTACAGAGGTGTCCCACAATCTCCTGCTGCCTTGTTGGGGTTTGTGAATGATACTCGTTCATGTTACCAGCAGTCGCTAAAGGAGTCCGAGGAACGACCTATCGTCCTTCACTGCAGGTACGAACAGTAGCCACACTCCAATGCAACATTTCTTTTAATAAGTTAACAGGCCTTTGTTGATCAAAACCGTCTTCCCTCCAATCACAGTTGTTTGGCCTTCATAATGCACAACACTCCTGAGAGGATCTTCACAATGTTAACATTGCTGTGGTGGAATTTGAACGCGAGAAAAATTCATTTTGTCTCCCTGAAGTTAAGGAAAATCTGAATTTTTCTCGCATTCAAATGTAGCAAGTGTTCTATAATCTATTCAGGACATATTGTAGGTAGAAAACGTATTGTTTTCTTTTTGTTAGTGCTGGGATCGGAAGGACTGGGACATTTATAACTATCTACTCGGCCATACAGGAATTCAACGCTAATCGCGAATTTGGTGAGTATTGAACAATTACTGTTGCTATGGGAACCGATCACGCCTTAACAAACAAGTGTGAAGGGTGGTTGCCTGTGTATTTCAAATCAGCGTAATTTACACTTTCAACATATATACAGCAAGGGTATTAACTCTTGATATAATGTGTTCAAAATCCTTTCACAATGACTCCCATTTATGCTTTACTCAGACCTTAATCTTTATTAATTGATCTATTTATTCATCCATTGATACTTTTGAACAAATACGAATATTTGTCACTGTATATTATTATAATTCAACGTTTTTACTCCAATATAATACCCTTCGAAAGCCCAATGAGAAAGGCCACTCTTCGTTCGTCTATTCATTTACTTATTCACAAAAGTATTCATCAATTTATTCAAATTACAGTGCGAATCACAGAACCGTGGTCACCCAGAAATATTTTAGAAATCGTTTATTCAGTTATTCGTTAAACAACTCAGAAACAACTATATCACCACAAGAAGTTTGACTGATGTGTAGTATGATAAGCCTTTTGTATTTCGAGTTGTTTGTGAGCTGTTCAACCAACAATAAACGATTTCTAAGACATGTCTAGGTGCCCACGGTATTTTGGTTGGCACTGTAATAGCTATGATGAATTGATATATTTAGCTGCGTTTAACATTTCTGATTTGCTATTTATATTGTTTGTTGTCTATCTCTTAGTAAACATCCCTCGTCTTGTGCGAAATCTTCGATTACAACGCAAGTACATGGTCCAGAGAAGAGTAAGTATAATAATATAAAAATAGAGTTGAGGTTCGCGGGCGTAAATTTGTTTTTGGCCTGACTCAGGTTCATTTTAGCCCGAGCGCAGCGATTAGAATAACTTTATAGGGCATTTATTAAGCGAAAAAAGGTCATTTTCAAAAGAGCAACGATCTAATCTGTGCTGGCTAAAATATATTTTAGTCCTCTGATTTGTTATAGCGCCACAATGCCCTATAAAGTTATTCTAATATATATTTATATACAGAACAATTTTATATTATTGATCATTCCTTGTTCTTTTTGGATGATTTTATTGTTTATTTCTTTATTTCAGGAGCAGTATGAGTTTTGCTACAAGACAATCTTGTTTTATGCCAGACAGTTCCTTGATCTTGGTAAGTACATGATTGGATGATACCATTTTTTTAAAGGTGTTTGTTGTTGTGGATAAATAGTAATGCTATACACCGAAACCCTTTTGCGCAGTAAAAGTACAAAATGTAATGAAACATCTATTAAAAAAAAAATTACAATTGTATTCATCAATTTTACTAAACTGACCGTTTCGGATATTAGTGTGTCAGTTCAGACGCTAGCTATTGTCATATTTACTCTCTTGGTTTTGAATTGGAATTTGTTCGGTGCATGTATAAGCGAAATACAGATACATGAGAAAAACATCATTGCTATTATGTATCTATTGGTTTTGGATTGCCAAGTGATTGGAAGTGGTTATCAATAGATGTTTTTGTAATTCTTAAAACATATTTATCAGTGCATAAATATAGACTGTTTGGTATTTTCTTATTCAGAATTAGCGTCTATATCACACCAGAAAAGAGCCAGCCTTGATCTTGCACAACTTGAGAATGTTTCTACAGCTTCGCCGTCAAAGGACAGTCCCCGAGACAAACCGACTGACTCAAAGACAAAATCGGAGGTTCGGTTCTTAGGAGAACTAAGGTCGGATGACTCTTTGGAAAGGGAAGATAACAATGCAGAACAGTCGATATCGGAGAAGTATTGTAAAGGTACTTTAGAGACTGATAATGAAAAGAGAAAAGTAAAGAAAGGTGGAAAAGATAGTAGCGAAGGCACTGTCCATCATCCTACGAGAAAAGACAGCTTAACGAGGCACGAAGAACGAACCGGTAAAGTATCCATTGGACAACACAAAGAAGTGAGGTTCACGAAAGAAGACGACGATGAAGACATGGAGAATGAAGACCAGCGAATAATAGAACATGAACAAGAACAACAAACGGATGGTTCTTCAATAGAAAATATTGACAAAAAAGACGATAGTTCTGAATCACAGAGCGCTCCCGACTCACTACAGAAAACCTCTGACGGAAAAACTAATTCTGAAATAAAAGATACTTCTGAAGAACAGAATAACTGCAAAACCGAGGACATTTCTGACGAAGAACGCATTTGTAAAACCAAGACAACATGTGACGAACAACGTGAAAAAAAAGAAATTATTGACACCAAAAATGAATCAAATGAACAAAATGATCAAAAAAACACTGGTGATATATCGGACATTGACAATACAACCACTGCCGAAGATAAATCCATTGGGGAAGAAGATTTGCCGAAAACTACTATTAAAAACAACAATACCCAAGACAAACCCACCGAGAAAGAAGATTTGCCAAAGACTACTATTAAAAACAATACAACCACAGCCGAAGACAACTCATGCATCGAGGAAGAAAATATTCCGAAAACTACTATTGAAAACAATACAGACACTACCGAAGACAAATCTACCGAGGAAGAAAATTTGCGGTTAAAAACTTCCGAGAATGACATTATGAAAGACGACGCCGAGACTGAGAATATTGAGAGTGTAAATGATAGTACAGGAACGAAAGGTTCCGAGTCTACTCAGACAGAAAACGAGGAGAAATGAGGAATGAATGAATTTTAAAAATGCATGTTAATATGACAGTAAAACTGCTGCAGCATTATTACTAATTACTGCAATGGTTTATTCCTTTATATGGGATTGCATGTATATTAGAATAAACTATAATAAAAAATCACTTCACAGCAATTAGGTCTATTATTGAATATATACAATGCTCGCAATACTGGGTTTTACTCGCCTGTGTTTTTACTATAAAAACCACAGAACCGGGGAAAGAGGATTTTCGGTTAATTTATCAGTTGATTACATGGGGAAAAAAAACATTTCCCCCAGGAGCTCATTGTTACAGCTCACAAAGATTATATTAGTACATAATATGGCCAGGGGTAATGAGGACTTTTAAGAGGCTGTCTCCATAATAAACTCCAGGTCGATATGCAACTTCAAAATAGATTTCTTTCATACTCTACTATTTTGAAGTTCTGTCCTTGGGAACAACTAATATCGAAGTGATTTGGCTCAAATTTATTTTAGTATTTTTTGGGAGACCGTTTAATGTTCGACTAGTCGAAGGCCAATTTGAACTCCGAAATAGTATGGAATAACGACATATTCTCATCTCATTTTATACACCAAAAACATACTCAAATGATATAATTTTTGCACAAATGTATAGACATTTCCTTCTAGTTTCAACGGCCATATGACTTAAATAATAATATTTTTTTATTTTAACGTCAGCAGCTTAGAAAGTGACCCTCCTGCACTCGCATCGGACATCGGCTCAAAACAAGTCAACTTTAAGAGCTTATTTCAAAATCGTGGCACCTGATTGAAACTTCTCCTTTACTTCACTATAAACTACTAACATTAATCAATGCAAAACGCCAATAAAATCTTTCTGATCTACAATTTCGAAAGAATGACAAGGACTTAAACTTTGTTAAATTTCCAAATGTGTCAAAATCGAGCATTCTTTATCGGTAAAATACTCATTGGTATTAACAGCTAAAATTACCTTAAACTGCATTGAATAATGCTTGGCTGTGCAATTAAGTCGTTAACCATCCTCTTTAGCGATCTAAATAACGTAATAACTTGACCTTCAAGGTTAGAGATTCAAGTGTCTTCTGCAGGCGTGAGTTCCATGCGTTCAAGTCCAGAATCTAGCAGTTGATTTTCGCTGTTTCGATTGCTTTAAATGTCCATGTGACCTTCGTTTAAGGTACCGTTTCCATCAATATAAATGTCTCGGGGATTACTAACAGTTATCAATGAAATTAAAACTCAAAATAAGTCATAACTTGGAGTTTAAGATGTCTTCTATCTGTTATAAATGTTTGTTTATATTCGGCACTCGTTCCCAGTCTATCACCACTATTGTACCTAGGGAGGGAGGGAGGGAGGGGAGCCGTAGCAAAATTAAAAGAATGAAGGAAATTAATAAAGTAACAAGTAAAAGAAAAAATAAACTAAACTGATGCCCTTTATAAACAAAAAGAAAAGCACTAGGGAGAGACAAAATTGTAACAAAATTGTAACAAAATTGAAAGAGTCATTATTTATGAAGGGGGAGGGAGAAATCATGGGGGGGGGGGGGGCTGGTCAGGTGTATTTTTCTTGATGACTGGGGGTGAGTCATGGTTTAATAAAATAATTGTTTAATTCCCCCTAATTAGGAAATAAAATCTTTGTGTGCGATATATACTTTTTCAACGCTTAGATTATTTCTTACGTACGTGAAGTTTTCAAAAGCCAATGGCAAAAATGCTGATAACAAACAGGCGAAAAGTATTTCAATTAAAAAAAACTAATGCAGGCGTTTCTGTATCAAACTTGACAATAATATTTAGCAGAGCGCATTATATGGGCCTTCCACCCTTGAATTGCGCTAACACCTTTGTCAAAATTGTAGACTAGATCATCGTTCTGCTCATTACTGTAGAAGCTGATACTTTGGCTAGAGTCTCCTCTATTTCACGAAGACAAGTCTTCATATCTTCACACTGGTGACATGCGAAATAATAAAATAATGCGCTCTGCTAACCAAGAACGCGCCATTCCGATTAAAATCCGTAAATATCATTGTCAAGTTTGATACAGAAACGCCTGCATTAGTTTTTTTTAATCGAAATACTTTTCGCCTATTTGTTATTATTAACATTCTTGCCATTGTCTTTTAAAAACTTCACGTAAGAAATAATGTAATCGTTTAAAAAGTATATATCACATACAAATATTTTATTTCCTAATTAGGGGAAAAACAATTGGCAAAACAAATAATGATCCACCCCTTGAAGTGCTAAATTTAACGTCTTGGGTATTATAACTATTATATTAAACCATGACTCACCCCGAGTCATCAAGAAAAATACACCTGACCTCCCCCCACCCCCATGATTTCTCCCTTCCCCTTCATAAATAATGACTCTTTCAATTTTGTTACAATTTTGTTACAATTTTGACTCTCCCTAGTGCTTTTCTTTTTGTTTATAAAGGGTATCAGTTTGGTTTATTTTTTCTTTTACTTGTTAGTTTATTAATTTCCTTCATTCATTAATTCTGTTAGTTAATTATTTTATTATTTCGCATGTCACCAGTGTGAAGATATGAAGACTTGTCTTCGTGAAATAGAGGAGACCCTAAATAGCCAAAGTATCAGCTTCTACAGTAATGAGCAGAACGATGATCTAGTCTACAATTTCTACAAAGGTGTTAGCGCAATACAAGGGTGGAAGGCCCTAATAATGCGTTCTGATAACCAAGAACGCGCCATTCCGATTAAAATCCGTAAATATTATTGTCAAGTTTGATACAGAAACGCCTTTATTTTTTTTAATCGAAATACTTTTCGCCTGTTTGTTATCATCATTTTTGCCATTGGCTTTTGAAAACTTCACGTACGTAAGAAATAATCTAAGCGTTAAGTATATATCGCACACAAAGATTTTATTTCCTAATTAGGGGGAAATAAACAATTATTTTATTAAACCATGACTCACCCCCAGTCATCAAGAAAAGTACACCTGACCAGCCCCCCCCCCCCCCCCATGATTTCCATGATTTCTCCCTCCCCCCTTCATAAATAATGACTCTTTCAATTTTGTTACAATTTTGTTACAATTTTGTCTCTCCCAAGTGCTTTTCTTTTTGTTGATAAAGGGCATCAGTTTGGTTTGTTTTTGTCTTTTACTTGTTAGTTTATTAATTTCCTTCATTCTTTTAATTTTGCTACGGCTCCCCTCCCTCCCTCCCAAGGTACAATAGTGGTGATAGACTGGGAACGAGTGCCGAATATAAACAAACATTTATAACAGATGGAAGACATCTTAAACTCCAAGTTATGACTTATTTTGAGTTTTAATTTCATTGATAACTGTTAGTAATCCCCGAGACATTTATATTGATGGAAACGGTACCTTAAACGAAGGTCACATGGACATTTAAAGCAATCGAAACAGCGAAAATCAACTGCTAGTTTCTGGACTTGAACGCATGGAACTCACGCCTGCAGAAGACACTTGAATCCCTAACCTTGAAGGTCAAGTTATTACGTTATTTAGATCGCTAAAGAGGATGGTTAACAACTTAATTGCACAGCCAAGCATTATTCAATGCAGTTTAAGGTAATTTTAGCTGTTAATACCAATGAGTATTTTACCGATAAAGAATGCTCGATTTTGACACATTTGGAAATTTAACAAAGTTTAAGTCCTTGTCATTCTTTCGAAATTGTAGATCAGAAAGATTTTATTGGCGTTTTGCATTGATTAATGTTAGTAGTTTATAGTGAAGTAAAGGAGAAGTTTCAATCAGGTGCCACGATTTTGAAATAAGCTCTTAAAGTTGACTTGTTTTGAGCCGATGTCCGATGCGAGTGCAGGAGGGTCACTTTCTAAGCTGCTGACGTTAAAATAAAAAAATATTATTATTTAAGTCATATGGCCGTTGAAACTAGAAGGAAATGTCTATACATTTGTGCAAAAATTATATCATTTGAGTATGTTTTTGGTGTATAAAATGAGATGAGAATATGTCGTTATTCCATACTATTTCGGAGTTCAAATTGGCCTTCGACTAGTCGAACATTAAACGGTCTCCCAAAAAATATTAAAATAAATTTGAGCCAAATCACTTCGATATTAGTTGTTCCCAAGGACAGAACTTCAAAATAGTAGAGTATGAAAGAAATCTATTTTGAAGCTGCATATCGACCTGGAGGTTATTACGGAGACAGCCTCTTAAGTTTGAATAGCAACAAGTGGATAAATAACCAAATTACTTCAAAAAAGACACTAGAGTACAAACACTAAAAGTGTACAATATTTTGTACTATTTACCACTAAACAGTGTTGATTAAACAATAGAGAACAAAAGAATTTGCATAATTTAGCAGTATTTAGTGGTATTTATGTTGCACATGCACTTTTAGTGTTTGTACTCTATTATAAAATGCGCTTCAAAGTAAACGTAAGCTCTATAGATACGTAAGGCATGGCTTCGTTCAAATGCCGCATCTCCCGTGCCGAATCAATGCAAATGGACAAAACATATTCAGTGTTTAAATTCATTTGCATTAGATCTGGCACATGTGAGATGCGACCTTTGAAATAGGCCTATTAAAACTGAAATTATAGTTTTCAAATCAGTAAACAGCTCAGTTCAATTAAACACGTATTTCTTGCTCTGAAATACCCGTCCGTATTAACTCGAATAAGCGCCGCACTTAAACCATAATGCCACTATAGAACAGCATTGGAAATACATTTTTATCAAAAGCTATATTCTTCACTTCAAAGTAATTGTATTTCACCGCTCGCCAATTAAGTTATCTCCCCAATATTCGTATTTGATCTGATCAAGAATGGGACAGTGAGGTCGAGAAAAACTTAATAAGCGCCGCGGCGCTTATTCGAGTAAATACGTTGATTAAAAAAACACCTACACAAAGACGTACCATTCGTATACATGTGTGTTTAGGCCAGCCCATAATTAATTAGTTACCCATGCACGTGACTATGTTTGAAAGGGAGGACACGATGAGAATATAAATATAACCTTGGTTACCAGAAGAACTGCCCGCGGCAATGGCTACGACGATTTGTATTCACGCGAGATGCGAATTTAAATCGTTCAAGCACTTTCCATTGTGTAATTTGTTATTCTTTGTTACTGAGTAACCGATTCTAGAGTTTTATTCACATAGCTTGTTTGTACTATTTGATGCCTCGCCAGTTCAATGTCTAATGCAATGATTAATCGGAATAGAAACCCATTTCTGAGAATTCAGTATATTTGCCTTTTCTCCCAGTAGGAAATGAACTTTTGTCACTAGTGAAAAATCATCGTTCACTTTTTCTGATATGGCGTACTTTTTGACCGATACTTGTGAAAAATTGCATACAATTTTTATGTCAGTTCTTATTCATTGGTAAATCCCAGTGTATGTAAAATAAAGATGCGTATTATTCGTCTAATGTGAAACCATAGGACGATTTTAATTTGGTGTGATGTGGCGCAGGCTACCATGATCCTGAATGCGTATATATATTATTGTCGTGTGGATGGAGTCCGATACTCCGTTGTCCAGTAGCCATCAGGATATCCCACTTTCCCCTCGAGGCTGTGCAGGATTTTCTTTCTGCTATGCACGATATTTTTTTCAGGCTTTTTTTGTTGTCACGATATTTTATTCAAGGTTAAAGCTGTGGCTCTTAGGTTTTTTGTTAATTGCCTAAATCCCCTCGCCCATAAAATATCTAATGGTCGGTCCCTGACTATTTACCCTCTAAACAGTGCTAAATAGTATCCCACTTTTAAAAGTGAACCAATTTTGATTTTACGCCGCACAAGTGTTTCTAGTGTGTGTTATACCGGAATAAAGAAAGTCCACGTCAGCGATACTATAAAGTGCTAATTAATTAGGATTTCAGAAACCGAGACGGTTAAATTGGTTTCATTTGTAAGTTGGTTATTGTGCTTGGATATGTAATTGTTTTTAACTAGACACAGAATTGCTGCGGTTTTAATTTCATTTGTATATCAGTTATTTGTCGGATTTTCTCTTCGGTAATTCAATGTTGTTGCTGAATGTTTTTTTAAAAATTAATTAATTTTAAATGCCTCGAAACGAAATTAAAAAAAACCCTCGATCAATCGAGAACTCCCGCAAAGAGTATTTTAATTAAAATGTGCGATGTCCATGTGCGAGCAACGGAAGTTTTAATAGCCTTTAATAAGAAGAGCTAACTGTAATTTGGCTCTTTCTAAAAATGTAAAAAAGTTCTGAAAGGTCATACTTTGCGTCCGTTTCGGAAAAACAAGTGTTTAGGTCAAATGAAAAACTGCTTCATTATTTTTTGAAAAGAAATTAATTTAACAATATTTTGCGTCTAAACTTATCATTTTGGTTAGTTTCCATTTATTTAGGGTCGTGCCTACAAAATAAGCCTTATTCAAGTCGAATAAATGAAACAATAAATAAACATTGAATAATTTTTTGCTTGGACCAAACAAACCGGAAGATATTGTTCACATTAATAATTCTTTTGTTCTACAGTTGCTAACTATACACCAACGATCGTAATCAATTGTATAAAGAAGGTATTAAAACTTTTAAAGTACTTTTCAAAAGTCCTTTGCTCGTGGATTTTCCTAGTCGGGAAAGTATTTCTCCAACCGAACACCAGTGACGTGTTCCTGATCTATCTGAAATGAAAGATAGTGAGCAGAATTGAAGAGCAGAACATGCGTGTGAGCAGAACATGTGAGCAGAATTTTGTGCTAAAATATTCAACGTAGAGGTAGTGAGTGTGAGTGTGAGTCTCCTCTGGCTAAATACATTGAAACGTTAAACAAGTGATTTATTTATTATTTATTATCTGAAAAAGACGATATGTTATTTTATTTTATGTTATTTCAAAATCACACGAACAATGGGCAATTTAGCGACGCATTGGAGTGAAAAAGGGCCTACTTGAACATATGTTGAAAGTCTTTTTACATTTGAATTACAAACAAATACATTCTTTTCTTAGCGTTATAGTATATCTCTTATTAATGTCAATTGTGGTTTGATATTTCTTTTTTACGATTCACAGAGTAGCTTTTAATAATCGTAGGCTTGCTTTGTCAGATGGGGGGGAGGGGGGGGACTCCCTTAAAAAATGGATAGGGGTGCTCGACGAACGGTTTTGAAAATGACCCTAAAAGGTACGACCACATTTAACATTTTTTCCAATATGTATAATCTTAGTTCGAAAACTGACCCTAAAAGGTAAGGTGCCAGTTCGAGACCCTTACGCGAGGGTCTTATTTTCGACCCTAAAAGGTCCGTCGAGCACCCCTATCCATTTTCTAAGGGAGTCCCCCCCCCCCGGGCTTTTAATCGTAGGCTTGCTTTGTCTGATGGCAATCACCATTATAATACAATTACCCTGAAAAACTGATAAGCACCAAGCCTATTATATTCCTAAACGTGCTAATTGGATAATCTTGGCCATCAGTAATCATTTTCGGTGATTTCTTTGTCACATGTCAGTTATATATTTGCTCACTTTCAGCATCGAAACCCTCACTTCCCACACCAATCGGGCCACGAAACAAGGTAGGTAGAATGTTCAGTAATAAAACTGAACTGATTGTTAAACTATTACTCATGCCATGGTTTGATAAGACAACCTTTTAAGGCTTCTTGATCTTCAGTTTGAAAACTTTTTGTTTAACCACAAAACTTTGTGTAAAATACTCGTCAATTTATATAGGTATAGAGAGAGTGAGAAAGATCAACATCTTGGTATTTATAATAAACATATTAAGATTCGTCAATTTATGGTTTTGCATTGAGGTATTTCAAAATCAGCCGGAATGAAATAGTGACTAGCGAAGAGTGTGGCTAGTTGTCCAAGAATTAACCGACGTACAAAAACTATTCACTGCAGCGAACGAAACTTGTACAAACTCTATAAATCAAGAATCATATATAACTCTACTCTCTATTATCCAACATAATTTTTTTTAACTTTATAATGTGAATGCATTTAAACACACGGCCGTTGGATACAACCGGCTACAATATTAGTTTTAACTTTGAAACTAAATTGAAACTCAATGATAAAAGTGGGTGATTTTACGCTTAATTTTACAGTATTTTATCTGTACTTTTTAATGTTAAATGTGAAGTAAACGTTCGCCTTTAACGCTTAGGGTTCCCGAAACTGTCGTTAAAAAAAACACCCACTACTCTATTGTGTCTTATATTAAGTGTACAAATTTACAAAATTCGATGACAAGCTACGATTTTTGGACAACATAAAGCATTTTACCAAGCAACAATGAATTATTCTAGATGATGATGTCTTAGTTTTTTAATAAAGCGAACAGTTTTCAGTGTTCTTATTTGCTCAAGCTGACAATCAACGGAAGAAGAAAGTAATGAAAGCAGAGTTTGGTCAACAAAAAGCACTTTCAATTTTTTAATTAATTCTTTTTATCTCGATAAGATTACATAAAACAGTAATTCTGACCCTTGGATATAAAGATGCTATAGACGATAATGGAACTGATACTAATTTACATCTTTTTAGCAGCCAAACCGTTGTCATGGGTGATTGACCCCTTTCATCTATAAAACTGGCAAGATTTTTGGTGGGCCTTTCGGCTATGCTCACAAATATATTACTGAGATCTCTCTCTTCTTTTCGATATCTTCTAGATATTTGTTGATTTGAAACTTTTAATATAAGTCTGTTTATCTCGTGACATCCCTCTTTTAAATTGGTTTACCACGGATAACAAGCTCCTAAGAGGCTTTCCTATTTACACGATTCATTAATCTTAACAACCGTAGCTAGTACATGCACAAGCAAAATGATTGAACACTTATGCATTTCCTATAAGCAAATATATCAATACAGTCTCTACCCTGGATGCCAGAGGTTTGAGGATTATTTACGATTTAAATTAAAGTAGTTTCAAGGACTATACAAACTCTCTTCTTAACGTTTTAACATGCACTTTACAAATGCCAAATTTGTTTTATTCAAATTGGAAACATTTTCAAGTTTTGAACTTTTCAAGCGTTTAATTTCGTCGTCTATCTGGACGCTTCTATGGTGAAATTAAATCAGAAAGTACGTCAGTTTTTTCTCAGTTGTTAAGTTTAATTTTCGGTTACCGAAGCCTATGCAAACATTAGCACAAAACACAGCCACAAAAGAAGACTGATTATGATCGATAGATGGTATGATGTCAATTAGATGTCAGTGTCCTTGACACAATAATCTGGTTGCTTCCCTTTATTGATTAATGGTTAATGATAGACGTAAGAAAGTTTAAACAACTTAGACAATGTTTAACATACCACTGTCATGACCATCACGTCTCCATGGAAACCATACTAGTACTTAACTAACTGTATACTCAATGCTGTGTGATTAGGGTCGAGCGTCTGGAGTACAAACTACTATTAATACAAAATGGATATGAAGAGTCTTTGTATGGCTCTGTTGCTTGGTTTTGTCCTTATCTCGGTAAGTACATTCATACATGTTTGTAATGACATTACTCGGTCTGAACTTAACCTGAGTATCAGGCCTGATATTCAGGTTAATCTGAACTGCACTCAGGGTTCGTAATCTATGTAAAGCTAAGTCACCAAGTCATGGGTTCCTCAGTTAACTTATTATGTTTAAATAGTTATCATTTGTTGTGTTTTACAGGAACTCCCACAGGCAAAAGCGGGTAAGCAAAAAATCACAAACTACAGGGTCTGCGAACAAAATTTGTATGGGGGGTAGGGGGGACGAACGACCTCCCAAGGCGAGAGTAAAAAGAGGGGTCCGCGGGATATAATCCCCCAGAAAAGTTTAAAAATATGAACTCTCGGATTTTTCAGAAACTTTAAAGAACAGTTGTCATGCTCGTTTTTGTGCCGATTATTCATGGAGGTTCTCAAAACTCTCGTACTTAATGGATTGAAGCATGGACAGCATTCAAGGGTTCATTAAGTTTTCCATTGACGTTTTTCAATCCGCATCTTACACGAATTCAAATTAATAACGATTTTGCTATACTATTCAATGAATAAAGACTAACGCAAGTAAATTACGACATTTCGAAGTCACTGACTTCATTTTACAAGTTTTAATTGAAGCGTATTTGCTTGGTATTTATACATACAATGTTGAATAAATTTGAATAATTAATAACAATAAGCATTGTTAATAAGATGTTTGTATTTAGTAGTTTTAAGTATAAAATTCAAAACGACTAGGTTTTTCTTTTTTCTCGACGTTTCGACGCCATCGGGCGTCATTTTCATTTTCTTGAAAATGACGCCCGATGGCGTCGAAACGTCGAGAAAAAAGAAAAACCTAGTCGTTTTGAATTTTACACTTATAAGCATTGTTGTCAGATAAAGACAATGTCACGTTAACACCGCTTTGGCCTTGAGTGAGTCTGAGTCTTTTTTGTCACGGATGAATAGCATCTTGTATGATAAACAGTCAAACTTTAGCTCCCCTTTGCACAGCTTTAATTACACGAATTACAGCAGAAAAGATTTATATAAGCTGGATAATTTCCTGTTTATTATATTTACTCATAAACAGAAACATTTTGAAAATGGCGGGCAAATTATTGTGAGGGCTATAGTCCTCGAGAACCCCCCGGCCCCATGAACTTTGTAACATCATTTGCACATGAATCGTCTGTAACAGGGACGACAGAGCAGTTTTTTGATTGGGGGGGGGGGGGGCTAAGCTATTTCCTATCCACCCACCCCTCCCCTATCATTCACCCTATTTACTTTTTATCTTCAAAAAAAAAATTCTCAGAATTGGTGTGGGAAGGGGAGGGGAGGAGATGCAATGAAGAAGGATCGAGGGGGAGGAAGAGAGGAAGAGTAGTAAATCGTAAAGTTATTATATAACTTTAACCAGTTTCTGACAATAGTTTAACCCATGGCCATGTCAACTGTAGGAACGATACAATTATTCAAGATTTGAACTTTTGATTATTGCTTGATTGAACTTAACCATGCGAATATTCAAGCTAGTTTGGTGTGATTTTCATTGTTGGATTTGATTTTCTTTTGCGCGAGGCGCCGTAATCGAATTGTTTTAATTATTTTTTCATACAGCTTTAAATACTAAGTATCTCGGCTGCTACAAAGCGGGTGTGTTTCAAAAGCAATATCACTCTGCACGAGGAGATATTAATTGGTCTGAAATGTGGGGGAACTTCACAACCATCGTACAAATCTGTGCAAAGAAAGCACTTGCAGAGAACAAGGACTTCTTCGCGGTGCAGTATTGGGGGGAATGTTGGACAGACACGAATCCAGACAAATACAAGACTGCGCAATCCGGCAAGTGCTACGGGCTACAAGGTCCTGGAATGGTTGGGAGTGAAACGTCGAGTGCTGTTTATCAGATTATCAAAAGTAATTGTCATCTTTTTGTATTATTTAGACGGTCAGGTAACGCTCGGGGATAAACGGTAGAAGGTAAAAGCACGAAGGTAAAAGGTGTGCTAGTCTTTGGGGTAAAAATAATCGACTGGGTAACTTTAGGGTATAGTATTAAATTTAAAATTTAATTTAAATAAAATTAAATAATAATAATAATTAAATTTAAATTAAATTAAATTAAATTTAAAATTTAAACATTTTTTAGGTATCTTGGGTATCGCGCCTTTTTCGTTTTTGTGTGGTATTTCTTAGGGGCTTAAAATCGTCCAGGCCACGCCCTTTTTAAAGGTGTTTTTAGGGGTGTTCTTAAAAATATCCGATGGGCATACTCGATTCCCCCCCCCCCCCCCCCCCCTTCCTCTCCCTCATATTACTGACGATAATATACACTCTGACACAGCTAACGGCGAATGATGATTGCACGACCGTAACGATTTATGGTTACGCATACAACTTAACCTAACGTTATTCTGGATTGCTAAACACAGTTTCATCAATTTGTAAGGTCTTCTTCACTACAAGGGCCGGTGTTGTGCAGTAAGTTCGTTTTCGGCCACAAAAGATGTATACAAAATAAATATCAAAGAACCATAAATCATTTTGGTCGTGCAATCGCCCGTTTGTCATTCACCGTTAGCTCCGTCAACCTTTTCTGAAATTAGTGTCTATGTTGTTTCAGGTTGTAGTGGTGGTCGTAAGGACGGTGTAAAATGGTTTGTGTCACCTACACCAGAAAAATGCACCTCCTGCGAGTGTTCTACCGGTAATGATGTTTGTAGGACGGTGATGTGTGACTACGTTGTTCCATGTGAGAAGTATAATCCAGCACAGGCTGACAGATGTTGTAGAACATGTGGTATGTACATGTAAACATTAGTATATTACCACGTGACAAGTGGTGAGGATCCCTGCATGTGTCTATTTCACTATACCCATTCATGACACTTTGAACGTGCTTCCAGCCTTTTCCTCCTTTTTCTTTCAATCAGTATCATGGTGTGTTAGAGTGATTTTCATAAACCCGTGAATTATACATGTGAGCGTATTAAGCTCTAATTCTTTTGCTTTCTTTTGTTTGATTCTGGCTATTACTATTTTAAAAGTAACTTTTGTTTCACGGGTTTATGAAAACCACTCTAGTATTGCATTACACATACAAATATTGTCTCAATCACATTCACAGATGGCACATTTAATAACGAAATTGTACAAATATTCCTGAGATGCTATTTTATGGAACCCTAAGGGTTTCGTGGTATCTCTCCTGTAACATTCTGCATGAATCATACAGCAAACAGGACAGAAAGATTAAATGAGCACAATAATGGTGATATACGTGTTGTGGTCTAAGTATTCAATACATTGTTTGTAGCCTGCCATCACAATAATGTTGACGTAAAGGAAGGTGAAAGGTGGGTCGATCGTAGAAACAGCTTGTGTCGCGAGTGTCGATGTATCGCTGGTAGTGCTATTTGTACCGACAATCTATCATGCAGTCCAAACTGTTATCAACCCGAGTACGTACCCGGTAAATGCTGCCCAAGATGCTGTAAGTAGTTTTATTATTTTCTCGTGATTGTGAACCGATGGTTTAAATTAATGTCAAGTTTATTGCATGTCATCTACCTCAATACCTGTCTTTCTGTCTGTCTCTGCTCAAAGTTATATTCTAAAAATACTAAAAATGTTTCATATTTAAATTAACTGTTGTTTAGTGCCCAAGGCCCCAACTACTAGACCCTGGGAAACAATCCCCCCCACCAGGCCACCACCAACCGGTTGGCCGTTTGGACGAAAGAAAAGAAGTTCCGAAAATCGTAAAAGGTATGTATTTTATCAACATAATCGTACATTTTCTTGTTCTTTGCCATCAGCAGTCAAAATCATCATCATTATCATCACCATCATCATCATTACAGCATCACATGCAGCCATCATCATCGACATCATCATCACATTATCAACATCATCAACAACTTCATCATTACATCATCATCATCATCATCATCAACAAGATTATCATCTGAGCATCATCATCATGATCAACATCGTCATCACATCATCATCATGCATCATTATCAACATAATAATCATCATCATGCATCATCATCACCATCACATCATCATCATCATCATCATCATCATCATATCATCATCATAATCATCACATCATCATCACATCATCATTATCATCACATCATCATCATCATCATCATCATCATATCATCATAATCATCACATCATCATTATCATCACATCATCATCATCATCATCATCATCATCATCACATCATCATCATCATCATCATCATCATCACTATCATCACATCATCATCACATCATCATTATCATCACATCATCATTATCATCACATCATTATCATCACATCATCATTATCATCACATCATCATCACATCATCATTATCATGACATCATCATTATCATGACATCATCATATCATCATTATCATCACATCATCATTATCCGGTCACATCATCATCATAATCATCACATCATCATTATCATCACATCATCATAATCATCACATCATCATTATCATCACATCACTGATCATCATCATCAACATCATTATCATCTGAACATCATCATCATTATCAACATCGTCATCATCATCACATCATCATAAAAATAATTATCATCATCACATCATCCTTATCATCATCATGCATCACCACCACATCATCATCATCAACATCATTACATCATCATCATCATCATAAGAGAGAAACTATATAGAGGTCTACGACAGGTAGCAAAATCATTGATAATCACTACTTATCTTTCAGGTTTGAGTGGACAGTGTTAAAACAATAATCAGAATATCCCAGTATGACTGAATAAACATCAGTGGTAATAATGTAATACAAGGCAAACTGATTTACTTATCAATACAATACCATTTACAATTATTTACAGATTTAGAAAACAAATAAAATGGAATGAAAACCTAATATATGTATTTTGAAGTATTTATTTTTTCATGTACTGCAGAATGAAGCGCAAAACTATGACCACCAACCTCGTTTTGCATGCTGGGCTTTAGATACTAAAGGTCCAAAAGATACAGCGATAAGATCAACAGCAAATAATAACATGCCCGGACGCGGTAGCCTGCGTAGCGGCTCTCTAAGGGGTGTGTGTGTGTGGGGGGGGGGGGGGGGGGGGGGGGGATCTTTGACATAAAACAATAGAATCGGGGTGTAGCTGGTTTTTAAATCCGTAATACATCCCTATGAATAACAAAGAAAACCGTGTCAAGTATGAATTAATAGTCTATTCAGTGTTCCCTCATATAACAATCACCGGGACCATTCCTGGATCGCATTGACCCAGTTGGAAACTCTTCGAAAAAAGGACCCTGTAATATACACTGTTCCAAACTCTAACGCTATCTGCGTGTTTATTTTTTTTATGCAAACAAACTTATGAATGCATGGTGGTACAATTAGTTAACAAAAGCAACTATACCTTAAAGTATGCCGAAAGTATTAACAGTTTGTAAACTTTTATAATTTATGCTTTTATGAAAACTAACATATATTTCCTAACAGGGAATCATAATATTACAATCTAATAGCATGCCTTTTCGGCCGGGGGATTAGTGATTAAATGTCCCCTCAAGCCTCGGGAGGTTTAGTTTAAGTCCCTCCGACTACGGCGTCACCACCACTACCAGCACCACCTTCCACAACATACTGGAACAGCTTCTTGGCAATGGGATGGTCTTCATCGATCTGCCAAGACAAGCAACGAATACTACCGCCAAGTGCACCAACCTTACTTAACCCCTGAACTGGAACTACATCTTTAAGTGTATTGTCTTGGAAGACTTTGAGAGCTTTTTCATTGCTTGTATGGTTGGAAAAGAATGGAAGATAAACAGCATTATTGGTTACTAAGCTGTTGGCATAAGAACCATCGGCAGAATCAAAACCATGTGACTTCTCTTTGACCTCGTAACATGGTAGGGGAACTACCTTGATATGGGGAAATACTTTCTCAACTGCATGTACAACAGAATCATGATAACCCTTTTTATCTTGGTATAATGTAACAAGAAGGACATCCTCTTCAACGAAGGAGACAACACCATCAGAATGACCTGTAGTATCTTCTGGATCTGGTATGATAATCACTTTTCTTTGGATGGCATCTTCAAGCTTTTCTATAAGACTTTCTTTACTTTCTCCCTCGTTTCCTTTAAACGTTCGAGCAGTAACAATTGCAACATCTTTACCATTCTCTACTATATTTCCCCCTTCGAGGTTCATATTACAGTGGTCAAGGCGAGGTAGTCCTACTTGCTTAGCAAACATATCAAACCCTGCTTCGTCCTTCTTAGCTTGGTACGGCGAGAGGTAACCAGGCTTGTACCTGAATTTTACTTGCTGTTTGGGCATAGTTGGTGGGAAATCTCTCATCCACATATCCACATAATGATCTACTTCAATCAAGTGAGCATTCTTGAATTCATGACGGTTTAGATACCATCGTCCAGACTTGTCATGTAAGATAAAAAGATGATCTCTTCCTTCGATACATTTATCCATTTCAATGAATACATCAGCAAGTTGTTTGAAGAAACCATTATATTGCTGATCACTCTCTCCTGGTAGGGATACAACAATGACTTGCTTCTTACCCTCCATACTCCTGAAACAATATGCCAACACTGATGTATTACAAAATGTATAAACGGTGGAAAGAAAAAAACTAGCTTGTCAATTCTAGCGTATAGTGCTGCTTAAAGAGAAGAAGGGAGAGATATAAAAAAATAGGGATAAGGTGGCCAAAGAAGATGGGAAGGAGGGAGGAAAGAATCATGAATGCGCTTAATTACCTACCTAGCAATACCTTGGTTTCTAAAGTCGCCTAAAAACGCATGAAAAGTTCTTTAAAATGCCCAAAATTGTGTAAAATCGCTTTCAGTTACCTAAAAGTGCTACTTCTTTTCCTGCCATTTTAGTTAGCTCGTCGAGAACGCGCAGCAAGAGCTAACGGCGAATGGGGACGAGATTGATCTTAATCGTGTAGCTCAACTGCACATGCTCGACGATCTATCTTGACTCTGGCATACTCAACTAATTCCGGCCATATGATTGGTCCTTAGCTTAGAGAAAACTAAGCATACTCAAAAAAAAAAAGTTCAAAAATAAAGTGAAGTGAAGTTCCAAAATAACGGTCGATTCCCAACGAAAATATATTAGAATGTTGCTAATATAAAGTACCTGAATATAAAGTACCTGAATACGAGGTAAGAGCAGAGGGGAGGTTTGTTTGAGCATGCGCGACCGAAGTCGACCTTGTCCGATAACCATGAAAGATGGCTAATGTTTACGTTTTTTATTATCGTTTAACGTCGTTGTTTTCTTGCTTGGATAGCCGTAAATTAGCATAAGACGCTTTTCAGGTCCTTCTTAGACATAGAAAATATATTCCTGGGACAATTAGATGTCAAGAAAACGAGATATATGTAACCTGAGTAATCGCCTGTAACTATACACAACATGACCGCTAACTCAGTGCAAGGCAATCTCGAGCCCAGCGTCACGTCTGGCTTTTTGTCAGCGGTCTTATGGCGCCCGACATTAGACTCTGGGGGAACGGAATTTTCAGCTCCGATTTTGGAGTTCCGGTTTCTATTGCGCATGCTTAGTTAATATTACAATGATCTGTGGGATTGGGCATCCTGTGTTACTTAGTACGTTATGACATTCAAAATATTATTGACCTAGTAGCATTTTAAATATTTTCTAAGCCAAAATATAAACATTTTCCTCACTAATGAAACATTTAAAGTTTAGGAAGGTTTTTTAACGGCCATCAGGATTTATAATGATATAAAAACGCGTCTAAATCTTCTTCAATTCAGATCGCTTTAACCGTCGATTTATTTATAGTTTTCCAACGGTTATTAGTTTGCTTTCGTGGTACGATTGACCTTTAGTAAATAACTGGATGCCAGAGGTCTGAGGATTGCCAAGGTTTAGAATAGTTTAAAGAAGTATTTTGTGTGTATTCTAATTTTCTTCGCGACTCGATAATCATCGCTTAGCGGCGATACAATATCTCTTCGCTTCGCGACTCGTAAACGACGATATTTAATATTCTATCTAGTATTAAAGAACCGTTGACGTCGTATTGCATGTAATCGTAAAATTTACATTTTGAATGTACATTTGTTTACATGATGGACCAATCAGAGCTTTTACTTCGTCTGTTTCCGGTTCGACCATTGTATTTTCAAGGGCCAATCAGCATAAGCAGAGAATTCCGGTCCCCCAGAGTCTTACGTTACTCGGCTGGCCAAGAGGAACGAAGGCTCGGGGTTCGAGATTGAGTGCAAGGGCGCCAAAACGAAAAGTTCAGTGCATTGTGAAATGTTTGGACCTAGGAATATAAATTAAGTTCCACTTATCTCAAATATTGTCCAGAAAATGTGTAATTGTCCGCTTTTAATCACGATAATGTGCTGTATTCCACCACACCGACAATAATACCAACGGTCGTTTGAACGCTAAGATTGTGTGCCGCTGTACTAGCCGTTCAACGTAGTGCTGTCGCGAATATTCGTTATTCATTAGCCAACCACTAATTGGATTAAAATCGAATTCGCCCCTCCATTCACCTAAGGGGTGGACCATTAGAAGTTGGGGGAGGGGGGGTGGCAATATTTTTGTGTAGGTTATTTTTTTTCGCCGCACGGGTTGTGCAAGATTTTTTTTTCGACCAGAGAGGTCTTGCACGTTTTTTTTTTACAGAATTTTGTTCTCTGAAATTCAAAGCGAAAACAACTGTTTGTGTTTTGGTTAAACTTTTGAAAAGTCCGTTTTTCCGTTTTATTTATTAGTCCGGTACAACGCGCAGATACTTCGCAGCGATTTTTTTTACTTTCGGGCGATTTGTTCACTTTTTGTCGGGAAAACACACCGAGGTCGATTTTGTTTTGGTATATTTTGTATACTGATATAAAGAGCGTAAGTCTAGGATTTTTGTGTTTTGATGTCTCAAAGTCTCAGATTTTCGTGTTTTTGATGCCTCAAAGTCTCGGATTTTCGTGTTTTTGATGCCTCAAAGTCTCAGATTTTCGTGTTTTTGATGTCTCAAAGTCTCGGATTTTTGTGTTTTTGATGTCTTAAGTCTCCACGGGAGTCTCGGATTTTCGTGCTTTTGATGTCTCGGAGTCTAGAATTTTTAAATACAATAAATGCATGAGCTGATATATTTCTAGAATCTCAGGCTCGGATTTTAAAATTTTAGCATTCACTACCCCTCAAGGTTCTGCACGTTTTTTTTTTTTTAGCATGGCTCTGTGCAGGATTTTTTTTTGGGCGCATTCTTCGTTTGCAACTGACGTCATCACATGTCATCACCAAACCGAAATATTTTTTATATCTCGTATTAAAACATGCACTATATATGTTATAGTTAACTGTTTTAAAAAGACATTTCTGAAGTTTGGGTTTATAAAAGTTTTTGGTTCCCGAGATATTCAAGTTAGAATTGTGTCACGCAATGCCGGTCACGTATCCTAATCGGGCGATAAAAATCAAGAATAATTTGTTCCTTTTCAAAACATTTGGTTCGTAAAGACTTTTAGCATCTAATTCAAGTATATTTTAACGAAATATTTTAAAAATGTTTCAGTTTCCCTTCATATCAGACCTTAGAAGTTTTGGCCGCCATCTTGGAGGATATGAGATGTCCTCCAGCATGGCCGCTCCATACATTCTTACCAAATATCGCGCAACTTTGATCGCGAATAATTCTGCACCCAAATACTCTACAGATTCAAAAATCGGTCAATATACTCAGTTTTGAATGCTCTAAAAGAATATGAATGTCATTTTTCAATACGACTAAGAAATAAGGTTGTGAAATTTGAGATCGGCAGAAATTGGCTTATTATGGTCTATTATGTCCCGATTATCACGTGGTTGCAAACGAAGAATTGGCCTTGCACGTTTTTTATTTTGGGAATTGCCACCCTCCCTCCCCCAACTTCTAATGGTCCACCCCTAAAGAGACATGTCTCTTTAGGTGAATGGAGGGGCGAATTCGGTTTTAATCCAATTAGTGGTTGGCTAATGAATAACGAATATTCGCGACAGCACTACGTTGAACGGCTAGTACAGCGGCACACAATCTTAGCGTTCAAACGACCGTTGGTATTATTGTCGGTGTGGTGGAATACAGCACATTATCGTGATTAAAAGCGGACAATTACACATTTTCTGGACAATATTTGAGATAAGTGAAACTTAATTTATATTCCTAGGTCCAAACATTTCACAATGCACTGAACTTTTCGTTTTGGCGCCCTTGCTCAGTGGATAAACAAAGACCGATAGATAGATAGATAGATAATTTGTTTAATCAAACCTCTTGCAGCTAATGGCTGAATTACAGGTAGGGTCAGATAATTAATTTACAATACACTATTTAACAACTACGACTAGAATGATTAATATATAAATAAATAAATAAATCCCCCGCCCTCCCACTACATTATAAATTGTCAAACGCTTGCGCATATTTATTTATCCCCCCGCCCTATTATAATTCATCTAATGCTCGCGCGTATTTATGGGTGACAAAATCCCCAAACCGGTTAGTGGCAGTAGCCTTAAGGTGTGATGAAGGCTTAATTGATCGTCTGGAATAGCGGTTACAGGGCATAACGATTCTGTTGCGCACTAGTTTATGAACAGGATTATTAATCTTAATACTCTTAATGAACTTGTTACAAATTTCAAATCTCCTTTCTATAAGGGTCGTGAGACCGGACTTAACTAGAGCCTGATTGTAAGATATATCAGGAAATATAATGCGTAATGCACGTTTCTGAATTCTCTCAATAGCATCTATCAAATATTGAGGCAGGTTTGAAAAAACAGCTGATGCGTATTCTAATAATGATCTTATAAGCGAACAATAAACTTGGACAATATCTGGTGACGGGACACCACAACGTATGAGTTTGCGTAAGGCGTATAGCCTACGGTTGGCTTTCTTCATTACATGATCACAATGGACAGCCCACGTTAAGTCGTCAGAAATATGTACACCGAGGAATTTGAACGACTTAACACTTTCAACATAGGTGCCATCGATAACAAGAGGCTGGCACTCGTAAGCATTGTAATGCAAAAAGTCAACCGACATGGACTTACGATATTTCTGGACACTGTGACTCTGGTTATCCAAATTAAGGTATATGTGTAATAGATAACTAGAAGAGGCACCGTTCCAATCGCTTCAATTATTTCTGATGGAAATTCGCATGAAATAGAGTCCCGTGCCGATGAAACTGCTAAAATGTTATGTTATGTCGATGTCTTAAAATGCAAAGCTTTCTTTTTTGCGCCTTGGTCGCCAAATTAATTAGCTTCCGGTAGCACTACCAAATATAGAGATGAAAATAAGAAATAAACGCGTCAGAAATTTTAAAGACTTAATTTAAAGAAAGGAAAACAATCAAAACAAAATATTTAAGTTACATAACGACATTTCCCCTCAATATTATTACTGTTTCAATAAAATGCTATGTGATTGATTTGTTTATATATTGCTGAGCCATTTTTTTACACTCATTCCTTATCCACTGTCCTCCTTCTCCAAATTCGCTTCCGCGGCAGTACAGGGCCTCAAGTATACAGACTATACAGTGTCGCATGAACGTAATAAATGTAGACCACTCTTGCTCGCCGAATCGGCCTGAACTAAGGAAGCTCGATGTCAGCGGTCTTTGAGCGTCTAGTTTATCTAAAAGCTAAACATTGCATCCAAAACTTTTATTGCAGAATTGTTGAGCCCATTATTTATCGCAGTGTCTATATGTACGGCAGCCCGTCGCGGTCTTAAAAAAACTAAATGACAGACAGTCCAAAATTTTGTACAAAATTCGAGAGAATGGCTGAAGTTTATCAAATCAAACTAGTTTTATTTCATATAGAAATATCAAGCGCTTATTTCGAGCTAAGCGGAATTGGATAAGGACGTAGTGCCTTCCCTCTACATACTATATAGCCGGCTTGACACTTAGAAATTTTCGCCTTGACCTCAATGTACTCAACGACGTGACTGAGTGTTGGGCGGTCGTAAGTTTTCTCAAAATCGAAAGGAAACTCTTTCAAACGGTAAATTGAACTAGTCTTAGTTCAAATAGAAAAGAAAGAGCTAAAAGAACTCTATTTATTGGTCATGTACAATTCAACTATCAACGATGTGTTACGTTACTGCCCGTCACGGTCTGGCATGGACTAAATGACAGGCAGTCCAAACTTTTCAGTCATAAAAGCTAAAAAAAATGCTTTCAAATGTCTTCAAATCAAAGTAGTTTTATTTCACAATATCAAGTCCTTATTGAGAGCTAAAAGAACTCTATTTATTGGATCAATAATATTATCTATAATATATAATCAATATCTATAATATTATGATCAATAAATAGAGTTCTTTTAGTTCACAATAAGCGCTTGATATTGTGAAATGAAACTACTTTGATTTGAAGACATTTGAAAGCATTTTTTTAGCTTTTATGATTGAATCGAAAAGTTTGGACTGCCTGTCATTTAGTCAATGCCAGACCGTGACGGGCAGTTACGTAACACATCGTTGATAGTTGAATTGTACATGATCAATAAATAGAGTTCTTTTAGTTCACAATAAGCGCTTGATATTGTGAAATAAAACTACTTTGATTTGAAGACATTTGAAAGCATTTTTTTAGCTTTTATGATTGAATCGAAAAGTTTGGACTGCCTGTCATTTAGTCAATGCCAGACCGTGACGGGCAGTAACGTAACACATCGTTGTTAGTTGAATTGTACATGATCAATAAATAGAGTTCTTTTAGTTCACAATAAGCGCTTGATATTGTGAAATAAAACTACTTTGATTTGAAGACATTTGAAAGCATTTTTTTTAGCTTTTATGACTGAAAAGTTTGGACTGCCTGTCATTTAGTCCATGCCAGACCGTGACGGGCAGTAACGTAACACATCGTTGTTAGTTGAATTGTACATGACCAATAAATAGAGTTCTTTTAGCTCTTTCTTTTCTATTTGAACTAAGACTAGTTCAATTTACCGTTTGAAAGAGTTTCCTTTCGATTTTGAGAAAACTTACGACCGCCCAACACTCAGTCACGTCGTTGAGTACATTGAGGTCAAGGCGAAAATTTCTAAGTGTCAAGCCGGCTATATAGTATGTAGAGGGAAGGCACTACGTCCTTATCCAATTCCGCTTAGCTCGAAATAAGCGCTTGATATTTCTATATGAAATAAAACTAGTTTGATTTGATAAACTTCAGCCATTCTCTCGAATTTTGTACAAAATTTTGGACTGTCTGTCATTTAGTTTTTTTAAGACCGCGACGGGCTGCCGTACATATAGACACTGCGATTATTTATTGAAAGATGATTTCACAATCCTGATTTTACAAAAAATGGGGAAATGTTAAATTTTTGAAATAATAATCGGTATACCACAGTCTTCAGTGTTTTAGTTGTAATGTTCTAATTATTATTTTTCAAAATGTATCGCTGACTTTCTACGTTCTGTGCCTAAAGAAGTTCAGCTACAATAATTATATAGCAAAGAATGTAGTGAGATCTGTAAACGATTTATTAATTTTCTATTGAGTTGATTCAGGAACACATTATGTACACATTCACTTTTCATGACGATTAGATCTGTTGCTGTTTAAAGTTTTTATTAACTTATTAATAATATACATGAAAAAATTACTCGAATTTGATTGGCTGAGAGCAGTGCAGTTCAAGTGTAACACAGTGCAGAAAAGTGTAACACAATGCAAATTACATTCCGTACAGTGCAAATTACAAAAAAATAAATCGATTATGATAGGCTTTATTCCTAAATCATTTTAGTCACTAATGCTTGACAGTAATTTAAAAAACACTTTAAGTGGCAATTCTTTCAAAAATCGTCGAAAATTTGTAAGAGCGAGTCCGTGTGAAAACCATGCAAAATCGAAAAATGTGTCTACAACGGGTATCACCGATTTCTTTCATTTTTGGCCGAGATATGTATTTTAGTGTAAATATTAACTGTGTGCAATATAAAACAAAAATATTAAATTCTCTAGCAGATATCGAGGTTTAAGGGAATGTAGTCAGACAAACGATAAAAATTGCTTGAAATTTACACCAACTTTACAAATCAATTTCTCTAAAAATATAGCTTTTTTCTTACCTGGAATTCGTACAGACCTACTACAACATATAATAAATACAACGACAGTATCAAAGTATCAAAAGATTTATTTAAAGAAAATGTTTGCTTATTTACATATCAGGCTATGAAATCTATATTTTGAGTATGCATTCTTAACAATTCGATATACAAGATCCGGCAACTTTTTAAAACCACAAAGTTTGACTTTTATGTACAACTGATAATGGTTAACAAATACAAAGAAAAAAATTTCTGTAAAGTTTTAAGGGTGAAGAGATACAGTATCACGAATTTGGCGTTTTTACACGTATCCAATTATAAGACTAATGACCATTTGCGACTAAAAAAGCCGATAACTTTTAAAATACTTACCTAAAAACAACAGCTAATGTAGTAGGGCGATTTAAGAAGTCATAAATGTACAATGTTAAAATATTTTAACTATACGGTGTTTTTATTTTATTTTCCGAAAGAAATACACACAAAAACATGCCGAGTTTGCATCAACGATAATGCTAAGCTGATCAAATGGTTCAAATTACAACAAAGAGCCTTGAGTTGATTTTAATATGTATAAATATTCGAAACTTACATCTTTAAGACTGCAGATTCGTAAAATAAAAGTCGAAAACGTGGAAATTATCCAAATAACAACGACAGCGTAGCCAAGTGTGATTATCAGTACTAAACAATCAACTGTCATGAACTGGTTCCCGGTCGTTAACCATTTTAGAGTTAACTTTCAGAAAAGCATGTTATTATGACATAAAAAATGGAATGAAATAATAGTGATAATAACAATAAAATAAAATAATGCCGGCCCAACAGAGATCGTAAAGTGAGTTAGCGATTCTCTTCCGTCAAACAAATTGTCTATTAAAATATTTGCATACTAATGTCAGTGAAAACAAATTTTAGCCTAACGATGTATTCTATGGGTATCAGAACGTTAAAACTAAATAAATGTATATTTTTTGGACCAGCTATTCTATTTGAAATAATATTTTTTACCTAGCTGTTTTTTTGTTCACATTGTCAGTTGTTTATAGTAATTATCACTAGACTAGACCAATTATGTTTGATTGACGGAAGAGAATCGCTTCACAGTCGTTTGGCGGGAATGGCAAGTATTTTAATACTTAAAAATCGATGGTAATCCAGATTCATCTTATTCACTCTCTAGATATCTCAACGTAAAAAAGAAACGGCTCAATTCAAAACTCTTCAATACTAGTTGTCAATATATATAGTATTCAATGAAAATTCCTTTAAACGATATAATAAACTATTTAGTATTTTTAATTTCACCGAAACTCAGATGGGATCGAAAATGCAACCCTTACTTAGATGTAACAATACCTTGACCAATTTTGCATAACATTCCCCATGTTTCGAACATCTCTTGAGAAATACGCTTTGCATGTCCACCTCTGACAGGCTTTTGTTTAGAATCGTGTGGGGGATGCTTACAGACTCGACTGGGACGCCAGCCTAAACCAAAGTGGTCTCTATGCAGCGGACATATTGTCATATCATCTGTATTTTCAGTTTGAAAAACACCAGCTCTTAAAAGACAAAGTTCCCACTCGTACTTCACATCTTTGGAAGAAGTTTTTAAACAGCCAAGTAGATGGGTGCAGATAATCCTTGTACAAGATTTTAAAGGTAGCAAAACAAAACAGGTGTCATTGTTTCTTCGAGAACTTCCATAATTTTCCACAGAAAGATTGTGAAAAGAGAAAACCGCCATAAAATAATTACTGTATGTCAAAATTAACCTCAACTAATGCACGTAAAATGAGAATTAATGTCGGTGTCTACCAAACATGCCAATTAGTCGAATGTCAATTTCAAATTTATGCAAAACAACAAAGAAAACACTTGAAGTAAAATATATGTCTTTTATTAAAATGTGTCTTGCTAGAACTTTAACAATATATTTTTATGAAAACGTATTCATATCCCTGGAGAGTGATCATAATCAGGAAAATAGTAAATCAAAAAGGTTACATAGTTTTATATAGTACACTGTTACTTTGTCTGTTTCTGTTTTTAGCAACCGCATGAGTTCAATAATTTCTTTAACATGTTGTGTGTGAGGTTAATAAATGCATAATTCTAATACTGTAAAAATTATTTTATTTAAAAAAATGATAATATTGTGAAAAAAATATTATGAAATATCGTTTTTACCAGACATAGGAAAGCCGAAGGTAGACATGACAAAACATTACTGTATTCGGCTTACAAGCCTAAAACTTAGTTATTTGTTGTAAGATTATCTTATATATAATGATGAATCATTATTTTAATTCATATAATTGATTCTTATGATTCTTATCATTATATTGGGATCATATTTAGCGTGTTGTAGATTTGTTGTATATTTAGTTTTGTCACGTGACAACTTCAAACAATGTAAATTTCATCATTTTCTTAGTTATTTTTCGCTTGAAAAATAAATACTTTACAGACTTTTTTTTCCATAAAACATTGTCTCTATCATCATGCTATCTGATAAAGGTTTCAAAGTTATATGAATAACTGCCGGATAGGTGCAAATAGCTCTTTTCTAGAGTATATTTTTACACTTTTCGTCAAAGCTGAAAAATAGCAATAACTCAACCCTTTATAAAACAACCCAATATTTGTTTCACGACTTTTTATTCAACTTAAAGTACTAATAAGATAATGTGCTAAACGTGGGCAGAATATTGGTGCAGGAAACAATCTGCAAAGGAAATACGAGGCCGTAAAACTTTAGGTATATTTTATGCAAATTTTGACCGTTTTTAGGGTAAAATACTCAAATGGTTGTAACTTTAAGCCTTTTTAATTTAAAGCCAAAAAAATTCACCAAAGTAATAAGTTAACTAAGATGTACAATTGAGCTAAGTCTGAAGAAAATCGGTGATGTACGGTGTAGACTGGTCTGCATGGTTTTCACGCGGACTCGCTCGTAAGAAAAATACAAAAAACTGACCAAGTTTTGAGTGGAAAGTTTTGAATTTTCTGCTTGAGCTCGAGCGCGCGCTTGCTTACGACATCAACACGTCATTTTTGGCGCGCGCTACTAGCCGAAAACTGACCAAAAAAATTGAAAAAGAGCTTGAATTTTTTTCATGTATATTATTAATAAGTAATCATATGGTTTCTCGTTCAATTTGGGATAATTCGCACTCGTGTGTTTTTCAAAGAGCCAAATTGCACTTGACCTACGGTCTCGTGCAATTTGTACTCTTTGAAAAACACACTCGTGCGAATTAATCCCAAATTGAACTCGAAACCATATGATTACCTATACTAATTATTTAAAATTTATTAAAAATTATTTCAGAAAAAAAACCCAGTCAGTTGACTGTACTCACTTATGCCATACTATTGATTTTAGTGGCAAAAATAGAGAAATGAGTCAAAATAACAATTTGTTATTGTATTTTATTATATAGATTGATTCTAACGCGCGCTCTGATTGGCCAAACAAGCGTGGTTTATGAGAGTATAAACCACGGTCGTAAGTTTTCGAAATCAAACAGACTTTTTTGAACGTTTTTTGAACAATTTTTAATCGAAATTTATATAATAAAATAAATAATTAAGGTTCAGCCTTGGTTTATACTCTGATAACCGCACGCTTGGCATTTGAACACACTTAAAAATGTCCAGAAGCACTCGCTTTCAGCTCGTGATTCTTGACATTTTCTCGTGTGTTCAAATTGCCAAGCGTGCGGTTATCAGAGTATAAACCACGGCTGAACCTTAATTATTTGTTAAATAGCGCATTTCGTACCATTACGTGACATCCGTGATGAGTACGCCGTGACACCGTAATTAGTTGGTATGGGCCTTTATCACACAACCGCCAAGTTTATTCCCATGAGAGCGAAAACCTTTGTTTGGAACGTTCTGAAACGCAGGGATTCAAAACCAATTGTTTCAACCAATATGGCGGCCCGTGATAAAAGCGAATTGTGAAATTTTGATTGACTTCTAACAATGCCTTTTGCACCGTACCTTGGTAAACAAAGGCTGCCTAATTATCAAAGGAGAGATTTGACAGACCTCGTTTAAAATTGCTCAGTGTCAATTTTTGACACTGGTAAGTTTTGGGCTGTATGTGGTATTAACTAATTATAACTCTTGGGCTTTCTGTGGCAAGGTCCACGAATGCAAGATGGCGGTTGTTGGATAGCTTTTGTTTGGTAGCCTGTGCATGTGACGGCTGCTTAAAATGGTGCCACATATGGTGTTGAGGCATCGGTTACCCAACAAAAACTTTAGTGAAATTTTGACTTGATTTGACTAGAAATGTGTACCCAAGTGAGTGGCTTTTGACATTTTTTTCAAAAAAACGCCAAATCCCCAACCCTTGCCAGACCCCCCCCCCCCCCCCCCCCCCCCCCCCCTCTGGCTTAAAATTAAAAGGTGCATTATATCAGCGAGATAACGCTATGCGAAAGTACAGTGAGTATGGTGTACTATTAGGCATCATTAGGTTAGTAACATTCTTCTAGGAAACATATAAAAATGTCTTAAACTCAAACTAACTCCATTAAAATAATAATAATAAGTTTATTAAGATACTTGAATGGCAATTTACAAATTGAAAAACTCAAGTTTACAATGGTATAAAAAGAAAACTAAGAGATAATATTAATATACATATATAAGAAAGTCAATATAAAAATATAAAAAAGTCAAATATGCATATGTACAACATTCCGCTTATGGATCAGCATCCCACTTTCTTATTGCATAGGGGATAAAACTAGTTTGAAAGCGTTTTTTTTTTGCAATTAATAATGGGGAATGTTCTTGGAAATCTTGTTGAGTAATTCCGTTGGACTTTCTTTGGCAGAAGATTGTTCATTTTATCTCCTTTTGTCAACATTGATTTATAGAAACCACGGCAAAGTGATTCGCGCCGTTCAGAGAGCGTTGGGAGACCAAGGCTGTGGAGTCTCTCACTGTAAGAAAGGTATGGCAAGATGATTTTTGTCGCTCTTCGCTGTACTTGCTCTAAACGGTCATTCAGGGTGGATGTTAGCGAAGGATGCCAGACAGGCGATGCATATTCAAGTATGGGACGAATAAAACCACGGTACACAGAACTCAGGTCATCAGAAATGACCTTGCTTCGTTTCAGTGTTCTCAAGGCGTACAGACGCTTGCTGGCTTTACCACAGATGTAATCAATGTGTACGTTCCACTTAAGATCAGCTGAGAAGAAAACACCTAACAACTTAGTCACGTGAACTGCATCTAATGGGCGTCCTTCTACTTCTAGAGGCTGTAGGAGTGGTTGGTCCTTTAGAAATGATATGCATAATTCTTTGGTCTTTTTTACATTTAAGCGCATATTGTTCTCCTGAGTCCATTCGTGTATGGTGTTCAACTCTGTCTGTAAAGTGGATGGAGTGGTCGAGGGAGAAAAAACCTCAAACAATGTACAATCATCTATGTACTTGTACATGGGCAACGAGCAGGCCGAGTCATTTATCATTACCAAGAAGAATAACGGCCCCAACTTGGTACCCTGGGGCACTCCTGCGTTAAGGTTCAGCCAACTAGACTTTGACTGTTCAACTAAAACGCGTTGTTGGCGGTTCGTTAGGAAGTTTGCGCACCAGTTGAGGAGAATGGGTGGGACATCAAGGCAACTGAGCTTTTGTAGCAAGATATTGTGATCTATCCTATCAAAGGCCTTGGAAAAATCAATCAGGCAGGATCTAACTATAGTTTTTGGTTTGTCAGTCGCCGCTAGCCATTGATGCAAGAGGTGAAACAAACAGTGCGAGGTAGAAGAGTTCTTGATGCCACCAAATTGAAGAGAGTCAAGTTTTGGCATAATGATAGAACTTAGCCTAGGGTCAGTAGATCTAGCTAGAATTTCGAAAAACCCCTCGCGGACAAAAGCTTTCAGGTGACCGTATAAACACAATATCTCAGTAAAAGTGAAGAGAAGAACTATAATAGAGGGGAGAGGAACATGTACAGGGATTAAAATATCCTTCCTCCGGTCCCAAATTTGTTATCATTTTTCTCCCTCCTCCCTAATTGTTTTGACCATTTCTCACTCCCCCTGATTTTCTTTGTTCTTTATAGATATAAGCTATTGAGGCTATTTATTAGAGTGCAAATGGTACAAATTTTAATTTGAACTATTTAATAGTATGTATTTCAGAGATAAGCTGTTCGCATAAAATTGGCCCAAATAAGATTACAATCAGGCCAATAAGACCTTATAGTTCAATAATAGGCCCTTTGCAGGACATGGTCACGTGTTTCATATCTCCATTCTCTTTATGTCACAGAAAAACATTGAAAAATAAACTACCTCATGAAATTTCAACCTGAAGTCTTGAAACGGGAAAAAATAAAAGTTACCCCAATTACTAACCTTGAAAAGTTGCTATCTTGCCTGATGTTCACAAAAGAAGAGGAAAAGAAAACCGTAAAAACGCTAACTTTTCATGTTTTCAAAACAACATTTCAAGGAGGTAAGACGAACGACAGGTTTATAGAGGAAGAATTTTAAGTATTAGATTGAATTGAACTTCAAACTAAAGAATAAACATCTCAGCTCCAAAGATGAAGTGTTTTGTTTTTCGTGTTGTAATTTTTTTTTATTCCGCGAGGCATCCTAGCACTACAAAATCCCGTTCCTATGCGTTATCTAGGCACGTGACCAAGTCCTGCAAAGGGCCTATTAATAAGGTAATTAAATCGACCTTACCTTAGCTCCCTCCTCCCTTAATATTTTGATTCTTCCTACTTCCTCTATTTTTACCTCTTTGTATCCCTACTCCCTGTTTATTTTTGCTGTTTCTTTCTCTCTCTCTCCAGTTCTTTCTGGGGACGGCTGTACTCAGGCTTTTAAAAACTCTCCTTCACTCAACAAATTGACTTAAGAGGGCCCTGGGAACGAGGTTGGGATTTTCCAATAAATCTCAGCAAATCCTATATCAAAATGCTCGCAATTCCTAAACAAATCACATTAGTAAGTAAGAACTTTGTTAGTTAACAAAATCAACTTTAGCAGTTTTTCTCTGCTCATGTCAGCTGGCTAGCCCACGACCATTTCGGGCGCTATTGAGAGTGTATTAACCTGAGATGAAACATTTTGTTCCTTCGGCAACTTTTTGTTTCGGCAGACATACAGTATTAACTAACGGCGTGACACGTGCGTTGTGTGACATCTGCAGTAACGCAATATCGTTAGTATAAATTTGAAACTGAACTTGTTCTGAATTTTCGATCTTTCTTCGATTTATTCCACCGATAATCACAACATATTTGTTCTCATCGTTGTCTTGGATACAGTGGCTAGCGGTCAATACCCATTCCCTGTCGATGAGGGTCACCCCTTCACGAAGGTAGAATCTTTGTTCTCCAGACGGCTGTGTTAGACTTAGATGTGCCTGACGACCCGCAGGATGAATTATTTTCCATGTAGGATTTTTGTAGTATTATAAACAGCTACATAATATATAGGATAACAAAAACGGTATGTTGAAAAATCTTACTATTGTTTCTCGTAATTTTAGAACAAAGATAGTATACATACATACTTTCATTTTAATACTTTGAATGAAATACAAAATAAAGAATTCCTTGAAAAGTACTGAAAAAGCTTCAATCCATAGCTACTGTATCATTAGTCACGTGATCAGTTTCTACTGAGTGGAAACAGTGTATTCTGACGTCATGTTACTATAGCTACCTAAACATTCATTATATTCGCACCTGTACCGGTTTACGAAACTTCATAGTTAAACAAGTTGTTTCAAATCCTCCACAATTACTTGACTTTATCAATTCTATTTTTGATTTTTGCTCCAGATTGCGGATCAAGATGCGAGGATGAGAGGACATTCAGAAGCAAACGTAAGTAGCTTTCCTAAAAAAAAAATGAAATATAATTTTATAGTTAGACTTTTTCAGAAAAACGTTTTGGTTTTAAAGTTAGAAATAATGACTTTTTTTCGCAGTTAATTACTTCGCATTAGTTTTGAAGATGTTTCCTTCAAAAATTAATTTGTAAATTTCTTTTTGTTGATTCAGTTTATACTTTTTCAAGTTTTAGGCTACCGCTTTAGGCTACTTAGTATAATTACTATTTTGAATTTCATTTAATTATCACGCTTCTTATATATCCCCACACTATACCAATTACTTTATCATCTAAGTTTTTAACTCTTTTCACATAAAAAGATATTTTCGTTGAAATGTTTTTGATGTGTTTTCACATGTTTTTGTGTTTCAACACTTGGAATATTATCGATTCTTGAGGCGTTCCCTTGAATTATTTATTAGTAAAACGACTTCGATTTACGTATTATCACTAAGTACAATAGCTCTTTGTACATTACTTTTGCTTACATTTATCGCCATGAAAACCTTGAGATACGAACGGGCAACCTCTTTTAGTTTGGGATTCCTTTGTAACAGTTTTATTGACCGTGAGGAGATTCCCGACTCCCATGCACAGAGATGCTTGTGGGGGAGGGTAGTAATATGTTTGGTTTGAATTGATTAGAATACTTTGAACTCAAAAGCCTGTTTTATATAGCCAATTCAATTGACTAACATTGTCTTTCGTCACTTAACATGAAAACAATGGATCGAAAAATAACACGTTTCGGTGTCTTCTTGACACCATTATATCAGATTCAGATAACTTCGTTTAAATTTTCTATCAATTATTTGTCTTGTTATTGTTTTCTCCGGAATATTCAGATGTTCACACTGGCAAATCAAGATATGCCTGCTATAAAATTCTTGCTTCATTTGGTGGCATTCTTAGGAGACCAAATACTGCAACGCGAGAAATTATATTTCATTCCTTGAAATTGATTTTGAGAGTTCTAAAGCAAGAAGACTTGAGTAACCACGGGAAAAAAAATCCCACAAAAAAATGAATATTTTGGATCATAGATCAAAGGAAATCAGTGTATGATGACTATGGTAGTTGCTTAACCCACTTATGATGTTCTGCACAATCTTTATTAACATTCTCACTGTTAAAATACGCCTAATCTTGAAATAGAAGGGGCTCAAGCGACTTTTACATTTTCTTATAAGGGATCAAGATGTCTAAACCATATTTTATATTTAAAAAAAAAAACATTTCAAATTTACTGATTTGCTACACTCGAAGTGAACGTTGGATGTCTTAATTGCTCCATGCTATAATTAGTTTCTCGATTGAATAATTCCCTATTGTTCCAATATTAGCGTTTCTTTACTTATCTTTTTACATTTATACTAATTGGTCTCGACAAATATTTATATAACAGATACAAAATATGTCATCGGTATTTCTTTAAACGACTGAGTAGAAACTGATTGTTTATTTTGCTTGCCATGCAGGTAGTCGTGTGTTTGTTGGTGGCAATTATATCTGTAGCCAATGCAGCTGGTAAATAGAGAAGTGACTAGTGATAATGGTTTGGATGTCAATGATATATGATGACGATTGATGATGATGGTTATGATAGGTGTGATGATGATAATGTGATGATGATTGGTGATGATGGTTATGAGTGATGTGATGATGATAATGTGATGATGATTGATGATGATGGTTATGAGTGATGTGATGATGATAATGTGATGATGATTGACGATTATGGTTATGATTGATGTGATGATGATAATGTGATGATGATTGGTGATGATGGTTATGAGTGATGTGATGATGATAATGTGATGATGATTGATGATAATGGTTATGATTGATGTGATGATGATAATGTGATGATGATTGGTGATGATGGTTATGAGTGATGTGATGATGATAATGTGATGATGATTGACGATTATGGTTATGATTGATGTGATGATGATAATGTGATGATGATTGGTGATGATGGTTATGATTGATATGATGATGATAATGTGATGATGATTGATGATAATGGTTATGATTGATGTGATGATGATTGATGATAATGGTTATGATTGATGTGATGATGATAATGTGATGATGATTGGTGATGATGGTTATGAGTGATGTGATGATGATAATGTGATGATGATTGATGATGATGGTTATGATTGATGTGATGATGATAATGTGATGATGATTGATGATAATGGTTATGATTGATGTGATGATGATAATGTGATGATGATGGATGATGATGATGATGGTTATGAGTGATGTGATGATGATAATGTGATGATGATTGATGATTATGGTTATGATTGATGTGATGATGATAATGTGATGATGATTGATGATAATGGTTATGATTGATGTGATGATGTTAATGTGATGATGATTGATGATGATGGTTATGATTGATGTGATGATGATTGATGATTATGGTTATGATTGATGTGATGATGATTGATGTGATGATGATTGATGATGATGGTTATGATTGATGTGATGATGATTGATGTGATGATGATTGATGATGATGGTTATGATTGATGTGATGATGATTGATGTGATGATGATTGATGATGATGGTTATGATTGATGTGATGATGATTGATGTGATGATGATTGATAATGATGGTTATGATTGATGTGATGATGATAATGTGATGATGATTGATGATGATGATGGTTATGATTGATGTGATGATGATAATGTGATGATGATTGATGATGATGATGGTTATGATTGATGTGATGATGATAATGTGATGATGATTGATGATAATGGTTATGATTGATGTGATGATGATAATGTGATGATGATTGATGATAATGGTTATGATTGATGTGATGATGATTGATGATTATGGTTATGATTGATTATGATGGTTATGATTGATGTGATGATGATTGATGATGATGATGGTTATGAGTGATGTGATGATGATAATGTGATGATGATTGATGATGATGGTTATGATTGATGTGATGATGATAATGTGATGATGATTGATGATGATGGTTATGATTGATGTGATGATGATTGATGATGATGATGATAATGTGATGATGATTGATGATGATGGTTATGATTGATGTGATGATGATAATGTGATGATGATTGATGATGATGGTTATGATTGATGTGATGATGATTGATGATGATGATGATAATGTGATGATGATTGATGATGATGGTTATGATTGATGTGATGATGATAATGTGATGATGATTGATTATGATGGTTATGATTGATGTGATGATGATTGATGATGATGGTTATGATTGATGTGATGATGATAATGTGATGATGATTGATGATGATGGTTATGAGTGATGTGATGATGATAATGTGATGATGATTGACGATTATGGTTATGATGGATATGATTGATGTGATGATGATAATGTGATGATGGTTGATGATTATGGTTATGATTGATGTGATGATGATAATGTGATGATGATTGATGATGATGGTTATGATTGATGTGATGATGATAATGTGATGATGATTGATGATGATGGTTATGAGTGATGTGATGATGATAATGTGATGATGATTGACGATTATGGTTATGATGGATATGATTGATGTGATGATGATAATGTGATGATGGTTGATGATTATGGTTATGATTGATGTGATGATGATAATGTGATGATGATTGATGATGATGGTTATGATTGATGTGATGATGATTGATGTGATGATGATTGATGATGATGGTTATGATTGATGTGATGATGATTGATGTGATGATGATTGATGATGATGGTTATGATTGATGTGATGATGATAATGTGATGATGATTGATGATGATGATGGTTATGAGTGATGTGATGATGATAATGTGATGATGATTGATGATGATGGTTATGATTGATGTGATGATGATAATGTGATGATGATTGATGATGATGGTTATGATTGATGTGATGATGATTGATGATGATGATGATAATGTGATGATGATTGATGATGATGGTTATGATTGATGTGATGATGATAATGTGATGATGATTGATTATGATGGTTATGATTGATGTGATGATGATTGATGATGATGGTTATGATTGATGTGATGATGATAATGTGATGATGATTGATGATGATGGTTATGAGTGATGTGATGATGATAATGTGATGATGATTGACGATTATGGTTATGATGGATATGATTGATGTGATGATGATAATGTGATGATGGTTGATGATTATGGTTATGATTGATGTGATGATGATAATGTGATGATGATTGATGATGATGGTTATGATTGATGTGATGATGATAATGTGATGATGATTGATGATGATGGTTATGAGTGATGTGATGATGATAATGTGATGATGATTGACGATTATGGTTATGATGGATATGATTGATGTGATGATGATAATGTGATGATGGTTGATGATTATGGTTATGATTGATGTGATGATGATAATGTGATGATGATTGATGATGATGGTTATGATTGATGTGATGATGATTGATGTGATGATGATTGATGATGATGGTTATGATTGATGTGATGATGATTGATGTGATGATGATTGATGATGATGGTTATGATTGATGTGATGATGATAATGTGATGATGATTGATGATGATGGTTATGATTGATGTGATGATGATTGATGATGATGGTTATGATTGATGTGATGATGATAATGTGATGATGATTGATGATAATGGTTATGATTGATGTGATGATGATTGATGATTATGGTTATGATTGATTATGATGGTTATGATTGATGTGATGATGATTGATGATGATGATGGTTATGAGTGATGTGATGATGATAATGTGATGATGATTGATGATGATGGTTATGATTGATGTGATGATGATAATGTGATGATGATTGATGATGATGGTTATGATTGATGTGATGATGATAATGTGATGATGATTGATGATAATGGTTATGATTGATGTGATGATGATAATGTGATGATGATGGATGATGATGATGATGGTTATGAGTGATGTGATGATGATAATGTGATGATGATTGACGATTATGGTTATGATGGATATGATTGATGTGATGATGATAATGTGATGATGGTTGATGATTATGGTTATGATTGATGTGATGATGATAAAGTGATGATGATTGATGATGATGGTTATGATTGATGTGATGATGATTGATGTGATGATGATTGATGATGATGGTTATGATTGATGTGATGATGATTGATGTGATGATGATTGATGATGATGGTTATGATTGATGTGATGATGATAATGTGATGATGATTGATGATGATGGTTATGATTGATGTGATGATGATAATGTGATGATGATTGATGATGATGATGGTTATGATTGATGTGATGATGATAATGTGATGATGATTGATGATAATGGTTATGATTGATGTGATGATGATAATGTGATGATGATTGATGATAATGGTTATGATTGATGTGATGATGATTGATGATGATGGTTATGATTGATGTGATGATGATTGATGATGATGGTTATGATTGATGTGATGATGATAATGTGATGATGATTGATGATAATGGTTATGATTGATGTGATGATGATTGATGATTATGGTTATGATTGATTATGATGGTTATGATTGATGTGATGATGATTGATGATTATGGTTATGATTGATTATGATGGTTATGATTGATGTGATGATGATTGATGATGATGATGGTTATGAGTGATGTGATGATGATAATGTGATGATGATTGATGATGATGGTTATGATTGATGTGATGATGATAATGTGATGATGATTGATGATGATGGTTATGATTGATGTGATGATGATAATGTGATGATGATTGATGATAATGGTTATGATTGATGTGATGATGATAATGTGATGATGATGGATGATGATGATGATGGTTATGAGTGATGTGATGATGATAATGTGATGATGATTGACGATTATGGTTATGATGGATATGATTGATGTGATGATGATAATGTGATGATGGTTGATGATTATGGTTATGATTGATGTGATGATGATAAAGTGATGATGATTGATGATGATGGTTATGATTGATGTGATGATGATTGATGTGATGATGATTGATGATGATGGTTATGATTGATGTGATGATGATTGATGTGATGATGATTGATGATGATGGTTATGATTGATGTGATGATGATAATGTGATGATGATTGATGATGATGGTTATGATTGATGTGATGATGATAATGTGATGATGATTGATGATGATGATGGTTATGATTGATGTGATGATGATAATGTGATGATGATTGATGATAATGGTTATGATTGATGTGATGATGATAATGTGATGATGATTGATGATAATGGTTATGATTGATGTGATGATGATTGATGATGATGGTTATGATTGATGTGATGATGATTGATGATGATGGTTATGATTGATGTGATGATGATAATGTGATGATGATTGATGATAATGGTTATGATTGATGTGATGATGATTGATGATTATGGTTATGATTGATTATGATGGTTATGATTGATGTGATGATGATTGATGATGATGATGGTTATGAGTGATGTGATGATGATAATGTGATGATGATTGATGATGATGGTTATGATTGATGTGATGATGATAATGTGATGATGATTGATGATGATGGTTATGATTGATGTGATGATGATTGATGATGATGATGATAATGTGATGATGATTGATGATGATGGTTATGATTGATGTGATGATGATAATGTGATGATGATTGATGATAATGGTTATGATTGATGTGATGATGATAATGTGATGATGATTGATGATAATGGTTATGATTGATGTGATGATGATAATGTGATGATGATTGATGATAATGGTTATGATTGATGTGATGATGATTGATGATGATGGTTATGATTGATGTGATGATGATTGATGATGATGGTTATGATTGATGTGATGATGATAATGTGATGATGATTGATGATAATGGTTATGATTGATGTGATGATGATTGATGATTATGGTTATGATTGATTATGATGGTTATGATTGATGTGATGATGATTGATGATGATGATGGTTATGAGTGATGTGATGATGATAATGTGATGATGATTGATGATGATGGTTATGATTGATGTGATGATGATAATGTGATGATGATTGATGATGATGGTTATGATTGATGTGATGATGATTGATGATGATGATGATAATGTGATGATGATTGATGATGATGGTTATGATTGATGTGATGATGATAATGTGATGATGATTGATTATGATGGTTATGATTGATGTGATGATGATTGATGATGATGGTTATGATTGATGTGATGATGATAATGTGATGATGATTGATGATGATGGTTATGAGTGATGTGATGATGATAATGTGATGATGATTGACGATTATGGTTATGATGGATATGATTGATGATGATGGTTATGATTGATGTGATGATGATAATGTGATGATGATTGATTATGATGGTTATGATTGATGTGATGATGATTGATGATGATGGTTATGATTGATGTGATGATGATAATGTGATGATGATTGATGATGATGGTTATGAGTGATGTGATGATGATAATGTGATGATGATTGACGATTATGGTTATGATGGATATGATTGATGTGATGATGATAATGTGATGATGGTTGATGATTATGGTTATGATTGATGTGATGATGATAATGTGATGATGATTGATGATGATGGTTATGATTGATGTGATGATGATAATGTGATGATGATTGATGATGATGGTTATGAGTGATGTGATGATGATAATGTGATGATTATTGATGATAATGGATATGATTGATGTGATGATGATAATGTAATGATGATTGATGATGATGATGGTTATGATTGATGTGATGATGATAATGTAATGATGATTGATGATGATGGTTATGAGTGATGTGATGATGATAATGTGATGATGATTGATGATGATGGTTATGAGTGATGTGATGATGATAATGTGATGATGATTGATGATGATGGTTATGATTGATGTGATGATGATTGATGTGATGATGATTGATGATTATGGTTATGATTGATGTGATGATGATAATGTGATGATGATTGATGATGATGATGGTTATGATTGATGTGATGATGATAATGTGATGATGATTGATGATAATGGTTATGATTGATGTGATGATGATAATGTGATGATGATTGATGATGATGGTTATGATTGATGTGATGATGATTGATGATTATGGTTATGATTGATTATGATGGTTATGATTGATGTGATGATGATTGATGATGATGATGGTTATGAGTGATGTGATGATGATAATGTGATGATGATTGATGATGATGGTTATGATTGATGTGATGATGATAATGTGATGATGATTGATGATGATGGTTATGATTGATGTGATGATGATTGATGATGATGGTTATGATTGATGTGATGATGATTGATGTGATGATGATAATGTGATGATGATTGATGATGATGGTTATGATTGATGTGATGATGATTGATGTGATGATGATTGATGATGATGGTTATGAGTGATGTGATGATGATAATGTGATGATGATTGGTGATTATGGTTATGATTGATGTGATGATGATAATGTGATGATGATTGATGATGATGATGGTTATGAGTGATGTGATGATGATAATGTGATGATGATTGATGATGATGGTTATGATTGATGTGATGATGATTGATGTGATGATGATTGATGATAATGGTTATGATTGATGTGATGATGATAATGTGATGATGATTGATGATGATGGTTATGATTGATGTGATGATGATAATGTAATGATGATTGATGATGATGATGGTTATGAGTGATGTGATGATGATAATGTGATGATGATTGATGATGATGGTTATGAGTGATGTGATGATGATAATGTGATGATGATTGATGATGATGGTTATGATTGATGTGATGATGATTGATGTGATGATGATTGATAATGATGGTTATGATTGATGTGATGATGATAATGTGATGATGATTGATGATGATGATGGTTATGATTGATGTGATGATGATAATGTGATGATGATTGATGATGATGATGGTTATGATTGATGTGATGATGATAATGTGATGATGATTGGTGATTATGGTTATGATTGATGTGATGATGATAATGTGATGATGATTGATGATGATGATGGTTATGAGTGATGTGATGATGATAATGTGATGATGATTGATGATGATGGTTATGATTGATGTGATGATGATAATGTAATGATGATTGATGATGATGATGGTTATGAGTGATGTGATGATGATAATGTGATGATGATTGATGATGATGGTTATGAGTGATGTGATGATGATAATGTGATGATGATTGATGATGATGGTTATGATTGATGTGATGATGATTGATGTGATGATGATTGATAATGATGGTTATGATTGATGTGATGATGATAATGTGATGATGATTGATGATGATGATGGTTATGATTGATGTGATGATGATAATGTGATGATGATTGATGATGATGATGGTTATGATTGATGTGATGATGATAATGTGATGATGATTGATGATAATGGTTATGATTGATGTGATGATGATAATGTGATGATGATTGATGATGATGATGGTTATGATTGATGTGATGATGATAATGTGATGATGATTGATGATGATGATTATGATTGATGTGATGATGATAATGTGATGATGATTGATGATAATGGTTATGATTGATGTGATGATGATAATGTGATGATGATTGATGATGATGGTTATGATTGATGTGATGATGATTGATGATTATGGTTATGATTGATTATGATGGTTATGATTGATGTGATGATGATTGATGATGATGATGGTTATGAGTGATGTGATGATGATAATGTGATGATGATTGATGATGATGGTTATGATTGATGTGATGATGATAATGTGATGATGATTGATGATGATGGTTATGATTGATGTGATGATGATTGATGATGATGGTTATGATTGATGTGATGATGATTGATGTGATGATGATAATGTGATGATGATTGATGATGATGGTTATGATTGATGTGATGATGATTGATGATGATGGTTATGATTGATGTGATGATGATTGATGATTATGGTTATGATTGGTTATGATGGTTATGATTGATGTGATGATGATTGATGATGATGATGGTTATGAGTGATATGATGATGATAATGTGATGATGATTGATGATGATGGTTATGATTGATGTGATGATGATAATGTGATGATGATTGATGATGATGGTTATGATTGATGTGATGATGATTGATGATGATGGTTATGATTGATGTGATGATGATTGATGTGATGATGATAATGTGATGATGATTGATGATGATGGTTATGATTGATGTGATGATGATTGATGTGATGATGATTGATGATGATGGTTATGAGTGATGTGATGATTATAATGTGATGATGATTGGTGATTATGGTTATGATTGATGTGATGATGATAATGTGATGATGATTGATGATGATGGTTATGAGTAATGTGATAATGATTGATGATAATGCCATAATGATGATTGATGATGATGTTGATATGATGATGATGATGATAATGTGATGATGATTGATGATTATGGTTATAATTGATGTGATGATGATAATTGATGATAATGCCATAACGATGATAATGATAATGCTATAATGCTAATATTGATGATGATGATAATGTTATTAATAATGATGATGATGATGATGATAATTATTGTGAGAGTAATGATAACAATCCAATATTAACAATAATTGATCAACGCACAACAATTTATTTTCAGAATGTCAAGACCCTCTTGGACTGCAAAATGTAACAATACCTGACCATCAGATCCATGCTTCCTCATGGACACCCGGTAAAAGTGATCCGTGGTATGGAAGGCTTGGGAACCTATCTAGGAAAAGTTGGTGTTCTACAACACAAGATACCAATCAGTTTCTGCAGGTAATATAATGAAATTTGTAACACCGTAAAAATGTTGACTTAACTTTACTGACGTTTCGAGCTTTAGCCCTTCGTCGGAGTCAAGTTTCTGCAGGTGATGTGTGAAGTCTGACACTGGACATTTATAGTCAAACCCTTTTTCGCCATTGTTGCGCGGGTTTTCAATTGTCTCCATTTCTGAAATTCAATTCATGTACTTTTGATAGAAGCAACACAACTAAAGTGTAGTGATACTACTAGTAAATAGTATTTCATTAAAGTTCTCGAGTGTTTGAAAACCCTACTAGAGTTCGAAGCACAAGTTTTCTAAATTTGTATTAAAAAACTGCAATATTCAAAACTATATTATTGTCTACAGATTGACTTTGGTCCTAAACGACAACGATTCACTGCAATTAGTAGCCAGGGTAGTCACTACAGTGATGTATGGGTCAAAACGTATAGTTTATCTTACAGTGACAATGGATCAACGTGGAATGTGTACACTGAAGCAGGCCAACAAAAGGTAAAGTGCTCGGATAGTAATACACAGAAACAGAATACAAGATAATATAAAACAACTTAAATGACGAAACTCAGTCAGATAACGTTTATGACAAAGTTGATTTAATTGATAACGATGATATTGCTGACGTAATGACAGTGATGACGATTACCATGATGGTGATGACGTCTACTATAATGATGATGGCGATTGTTGGTATCATGATAATGTTGATGACGATGATATTGCTGATGTAATGACAGTGATGACGATTACCATGATGGTGATGACGTCTACTATATATAATGATGATGGCGATTGTTGGTATCATGATTATGTTGATGACGATGATATTGCTGACGTAATGACAGTGATGACGATTACCATGATGGTGATGACGTCTACTATAATGATGATGGCGATTGTTGGTATCATGATAATGTTGATGACGATGATATTGCTGATGTAATGACAGTGATGACGATTACCATGATGGTGATGACGTCTACTATATATAATGATGATGGCGATTGTTGGTATCATGATAATGTTGATGACGATGATATTGCTGACGTAATGACAGTTATGACGATTACCATGATGGTGATGACGTCTACTATAATGATGATGGCGATTGTTGGTATCATGATAATGTTGATGACGATGATATTGCTGATGTAATGACATTGATGACGATTACCATGATGGTGATGACGTCTACTATAATGATGATGGCGATTGTTGGTATCATGATAATGTTGATGACGTAATGACATTGATGACGATTACCATGATGGTGATGACGTCCACTATAATGATGATGGCGATTGTTGGTATTATGATAATGTTGATGACGATGATATTGCTGATGTAATGACAGTGATGACGATTACCATGATGGTGATGACGTCTACTATAATGATGATGACGATTATAAGCATCATGATAATGTACGTTGTGATAATAACATGCAATGACAACTATTTTTGTGCAATCAGGCTTTAGTATAAGCATGTAATTTCTGTTGTTAAATTAAGATAATATTTTTGGTAATAAATCCAAAAGAAAATGGACTTTTTCGTATCAGGTGTTTGCAGGAAATGTCGATCGATATTCAATCGTTAAGCACTCGTTACTCGAACCGTTTACTGGTCGGTTCCTACGATTCCATCCAAAGTCTTGGAATGGTGGCATATGTATGAGAGTAGAAGCTTTTGGTTGTAATGGTAAGAAATATGATTTGTAAAGTTACTTTATTAATAACTAAGAACAACAACAATACCACTGATTAACACTAACAATAACTACGGCAAAACCAGCAATTCCAGTAAAGGTACCAACAATAATAGGAACAGTAACAGAAACACTGATCTAACAACAACAAGACCACTCAGTAACACGAACAATAACTACGGCAATACCAGCAATTCCAGTAACAGAAACCAACAATAATAGGAACAGTAACAGAAACACTGATCTAACAACAACAAGACCACTCAGTAACACGAACAATAACTACGGCAATACCAGCATTTCCAGTAAAGGTACTAACAATAATAGGAACAGTAACAGAAACACTGATCTAACAACAACAAGACCACTCAGTAACACGAACAATAACTACGGCAATACCAGCAATTCCATTAACAGAAACCAACAATAATAGGAACAGTAACAGAAACACTGGTCTAGCAACAACAACAACAACAACAACAACATCGTAAAAATAGGAACAACATTAAGGGTAGCTACGTTCAGGAGGGATGCACCACGTTCAGGTGTGAAGGCACCCAGTTCAGGAGAAGACGCATCGAGTTCAGGAGGGGGTTACACCTAGTTTAAGAGGGGATGCACCATGCTCAGTAGGGATGAACCACGTTTAGGCGTGGATGTACCACGTTCAGGTCTGGATGCATCGAGTTCAGGAGGGGATGCAACGAGTTTAAGAGGGGATGCATCACATTTAGGTGTGGATGCACCGAGTTTAGGAGGGGATGCCCCGAGTTAAGGAGGAGATGCACTGCGTTAAAGAGGGGATGCACCACGTTCAGGAGGGGAAGCACTGCGTTCAGGAGGGGGTGCACCGAGTTAAGGAGGGGATTCACTATCATATAATTCGGAAACTGTCCAGGTGTATTGGAAAATAATTGAGAAAGAAAAAAAACAAAGTCGTGTAAGGAGGAGGTTCCCCCTTCCCTTGTATCCTCTCCTAAACATGAATACCCCCATTAGTGATTAGCAGGTCTTATAGTTTATTCTAATTGTTTTCATTATGTTCTTAGGGTTTTATAGTTTATTCTAATTGTTTTCATTGTGTTCTTAGGGTCTTATAGTTTATTCTAATTGTTTTCATTGTGTTATTAGGGTCTTATAGTTTATTCTAATTGTTTTCATTGTGTTCTTATGGTCTTATAGTTTATTCTAATTGTTTTCATTGTGTTCTTAGGGTTTTATAGTTTATTCTAATTGTTTTCATTGTGTTCTTAGGGTCTTATAGTTTATTCTAATTGTTTTCATTCTGTTCTTATGGTCTTATAGTTTATTCTAATTGTTTTCATTCTGTTCTTAGGGTCTTATAGTTTATTCTAATTGTTTTCATTCTGTTCTTAGGGTCTTATAGTTTATTCTAATTGTTTGCATTGTGTTCTTAGGGTCTTATAGTTTATTCTAATTGTTTTCATTGTGTTCTTATGGTCTTATAGTTTATTCTAATTGTTTTCATTTTGTTCTTAGGGTCTTATAGTTTATTCTAATTGTTTTCATTGTGTTCCTAGGGTCTTATAGTTTATTCTAATTGTTTGCATTGTGTTCTAGAATTCCATAGAGCCCTCGGTATAGAAGATGGAACAATTCCTAACGAAAACATGAAATGTCGTTATTACCTAAGCAATGAAAGACCTTATTATGCTCGTCTTAACCATGCAATTGGTGGCAGGATGTATGGCACTTTCTTTGAGTTTTTGGAAGTAAGAATTGGAGGGAGTTTGAAGACTGTTACAGCAGTAGCAACACAAGGTCACGGCAAACGAAAAGAATGGGTTACTCAGTATAAATTATCATACAGTGCAGATGGAGCAGAATGGTTTAACTACACAGAACATGCCATTGTCAAGGTATTACCTGTGATTATAATGTGTATATTATACATTTAGAACAATACCGTAGCGCTACAAATGCGTCGCTAATTTGAAAATTGGACGCGACAAATATTTTTTTTAAATTTAATGGTATATTTCCTCCTTAGTGCGAATATATAATCGTTATTAGGGGTGGACCATTTGACTTTTGAGGGGGGGGGGGACTTTTGAGGGGGGGGGGGGGGTGGATGATTTTGTCCGTGCAGGAAATTTTTTTTAGCCCGCTGGCATGTGCACGCAATTTATTTTATAGAAAAGCAAAGATTTCAGTGGCATTCAGTGGAAATTTTGGCTTGCAGGATTTTTTTTTCGGCCCTTGGGGCCGTGCAGGAAATTTTTTTTTCAAAATCATCCACCCCCCCCTCAAAAGTTAAATGGTCCACCCCTTATAAGACATAGTAGCAAGAGCAATGTCTGAACGCACCAAACAATTTGTAACATTTAAATATTCACTTTTTTTTTAGTAATTTATTAAGGAATTGAATTTTTCTGGCTTAACAGTATTCGATCGATCGTCTCAGTGAAAGAAAAAAAAAAAAACCGAAAAATCATGCAAATAGAAAAAGTACCGTTCTAGAAACCAGCTCCAAATGTTCCTTAATTTCTTGATATTTTTGATTATTAGATTTTTGATTATTAGATTTTTGAGGGGGGGGGGGGGGGGGGGGGGTTGAGCAAATTGTTTTTGCAAGATATTTCTTTCCCTTTCTACGTATGTGCAGGAATTTTGTTTAAACTTGCACGAATATTTTTTTCGTCATTGTTGCTGTGCACGATTTGTTTTTCTCTCTTTAGGGCTGTGCTCGAATTTTTTTTTTTGGGGGGGATTTGTCCAGCCCCCCCTCCCCCCTCATTTTTAGTGTGATTGACTTTTTCTGGTTTGCAATGTTGTTCGTTGTTCGAAATTGTTCATTGACTGTATTTTAAAATTAAATAGTTCATTTATTTAATCACTTATTTTTAATTGTTCATTTATGTTGTATTAGATTTTCGATGGAAACACGGACATGCATTCGGTAGTCAAACACGTTCTTCGTCATGACATCACAGCCATCTTGATAAGATTCAATATATACACTGTGTACAAGTATGTAGGCATGCGGGTAGAGATATATGGAGGCGAAGGTATGCAGCTTAATATTTGAAATATATACTACACCTATTTGAAAAAAACGTTGTTGGAGTTAACGGTGAATGGCGAACGGCGCTTGCACGACCGAAAGGAGTTGTGGTTACGCATACAGCATATCCAAGTGTATTTTCTGGATTGCTAAGCAGCAGTTCTCATCAATTGTAAGCTCTTCTTTACTATATGGGGCTGGTGTTATGTCGTAAATTCGTTTTCTTTCACCAAAGATACATAAATAATCAATATCAAAGACCCACAGTTCCCTGCGGTCGTACAATCGCCGTTCGCCATTCATCGTTATCTCTGTCAACCTTTTTTGAAATACATATATCTTCTTAATTGACAAACTGTTATTACAGGGCTTCAAGTGTACTTTACTTTTGTATATATTAACATGATAAAGTTAGTTATAGATTGTAAAAGCCCGTAAGGTTTCTTATAAGCTCCCCTATAAACTAACTGTAACATGTTAATGAATATTTTAAAATAAAATATAGAAAATATACGGACACTTGAAGCCCTGTTGTTACCATAATAGTCATGCTTGATTTTGGAATCAATTAATACTATAATACATCCTCAAAAACTGCATTTACATTAATCGTTTTTGTATTATCTATATATATTTTTTATTGGTTTAAGTTTGCATGGACGCGGTCGGGATAGAAAACAACCATATCCCAAACAGCCAAATCAGTGCATCGTCATCAGCGAGGTCTGGGAACGAGGCAGAAAAAGGACGTTTAAACGGAGCAGCTGCCTGGTGTGGAGTTTCAAACCTCGACTTCCTTCAAATTGATCTGGGTAACGTTTATAAGATACAAAAACTAGCTACCCAAGGACGTCCTGACAAGGCAGAATGGACTACCAAGTTCGCTTTTCATTACAGCCTGGATAATATGTACTGGTTTTTATATGAGCCAGAAGAAGGTGTCAAAGAGGTATCTCATATTTTCCATCAATGCTTGTCTTTTAAATCTTTTATTATTTCCCTTCCCCCCTTTTTTCCTTCCTTTTTCATTCCTTTTCTCCTACATTCATGTCAATTGTGAAATGGATTGCTTGCTTTTTTTGGTCCATTGGTCCATATCAAAATCACTGGTGACAAATGCCATACATTATCTTTCGGTAGGCTCACTTCCAGTACGAAGGTGCGATGTCGAGCTCGAAAATACACGATTTTTTTTTACTGTTTTCCGCTCTCTCGTGAATTTAATTAAACTTTACCAATGGATTTAAGTAAAGCATTATGTAAGCTGTGACTAGTAGCAATATGAAAGGGTTTGATAAGTCAAATCCTTTCTTTCTTCTGCCAACCTTCCATCTTCTGCCAACCTTCCCTCTTCTGCCAACCATCTTCTGCCAACCATCTTCTGCCAACCTTCCCTCTTCTGCCAACCTTCCTTCGGCCAACCTTCCATCTTCTGCCAACCTTCCATCTTCTGCCAACCTTCCATCTTCTGACAACCTTCCATCTTTTGCCAACCTTTCTTCTGCCAGCCTTCCTTCCTTCCTTCCTTTCTTTGTACAGTTTTTCTAATGGTTTCATCCTATATTTACTTCAGCTTAACGGCAACGTAAATCAAAACACAATCGTGTACACAGAGCTAAAGAGAGTACGCCAAGCACGATACGTTAGATTTCAACCAAAAACATGGAACACTGGAGCTTGTATGAGAGTTGAGTTATATGGTTGCCAAGGTAATATTTACTGTCAAGTATGAAATTCTTTATTCGCCAGTTAATCAAACAGCTTGTCAATCAGTTTGGCTATACTCAGGCAGTCTGTCAGTTATTCAGTGCATGATCAATCCAATCAGTTAGTTTATCAACTCATTTTGTTGGTCAATCAGTCAATTTGTTCAGTAATCAGTATTCAGTCCGTCACTCAGTTAGCCAGTCATGCAATTCTCGGTGTTTTATCTTTTGCCCTACCAATGCAGACTGTATGGGTTTGAAGTAGGTTTGAACACTTTATCGATCAGTTATAATTTTACCAATAATCAATCAGACAGTAATGTTAAAGTGTTAGCTGTCAGTGTTGTTCTCATTGTATTTATCTTTTTTGCCCTACCAATGTAGACTGTATGAGGGCCCACGGGTTTGAAGTAGGTTTGAAGAATACTTTGTTATAGATACTATTTTACCGGCCAATAATCATTCAGACAGTCATGTTAAAGTGCTAGCTGCATGTCAGTGCTATTCTCAGTGTATTTATCTTCTACCCTACCAATGTAGACTGTATGGATGCCCTCGGGTTTGAAGTGGGCCATATACAAGATTCTTCGATGTCTGCCACGTCCTGGTATGACATAGACCACGAGCCATGGCTTGGTCGACTGTACGAGACAAGGGGTGAAATGGCTTGGTGTGCAAAAACAAACGACGGCAACCAGTTCCTGCAGGTTGATCTCGGTCATGTGACGCGTGTAACGGGTGTGGCCACACAGGGTAAATACGTTGGGTCATGGTGGGCTATCAAGGAACCTGCTTGGGTAACAGCATATAAGATAAGCTATAGTAACCATACATATAGCTGGACGTTCTACAAAGACGATGTCAGCAATGACAAGGTAAGCAGATTTCTTATGACTATGGAAAGTTCAGTGCCATGTATATGCCTTCCGCGACCGTGATTCTTCCAGAATGTTTTGACTTGCCTTGACCGCGTCAATGCCTTGAGCTTTTCATAGTCATACAAAACTTTCTCTAACATCGATGAGAAATATAGAACGATTTTCTTGTTATGGATGTTAAGTGTTAGTGTAATTGTTACACGTAATTGGTAATTATAATTGTTAGTAATGTTTTAATTAAAAATTTCTCAACATTCTAATTGATAGGTGTATTATCCTGTAGGTATTCACAGGTAACTCGGCATCACGTGATATCATGAAGCACAATCTAAACCAAGAAATCGTCACGCGTCACGTAAGATTCATTCCATCGACCTGGGAAACTTGGACCTGCATGCGGTTAGAAGTTTATGGATGTAAAGGTAAATAAATAAACACAAACATGGACAATATATTTGGCCGTATTTGGACAATATTATTGCTCTTTCCGATATCAAACTGTGACATTTTATAAGTACCTACCTACCTACATTCATTTCTTTTATCCTTCCTTCCTTTATATTTATCCATTCAATTAACATTAATGCGATATTTTCATTCTCAGCGCTCGACAATCCCTTAGGAATGGAGTTCTTTCACATTAGAAAGGAAGCAATTGTTGAGTCAACTGGCAAAGACTTAAGAAACAGTCCTTATTCTCATATGCCAAGATCAGCTCGGTTAAACCAAGATAAATACTATGGTTGGTCACCAAGTGCTATGTTCGAAAATCCACACTTACAAATTGATCTTGGCAGCGAGAGAGTATTGGTGACTGCGGTTGCTACTCAAGGAGCCATACAAAGTCGTTATAACGTCGTTTATAAGTATACTTTGTCCTTAAGTAATAACCAGTTAAACTGGTTTGACTATCGAGAGATGTGGGAAACTAAGGTCAGTTTGGAAATGAGACGTTTTTCTCTTCTCCCCCCCCCCCCCCCCCCCCCCCCCCTCCCCTCCCCTCCCTCTCTCTCTCTCTCTCTCTCTCTCTCTCTCTCTCTCTCTCTCTCTCTCTCTCTCTCTCTCTCTCTCTCTCTCTCTCTCTCTTTCATTCATTCTTTCTCTCTTTCTTTCTTTGACTCTTACCCTCTCCCTCCCTCTCTCTCTCTTTCTCTTTCTTTTTTTCTTTCTTGGTTTGTTTTTCTTAGTTTCTTAGTTTCTTTTCTATTTCGTTTTTGTGTTGTATCTCATTTCCTTTCTCTTAGTCTCTACATTTCTTCCTTATAATAATTATTTGCACAATTGTAGGTTTTAGAAGCGAGCAAGTCTAGCTTTCATTCTACCAAGAACTATCTCCAATATCCAGTTACTACAAGATATATTCGATTCTTTCCAAAGCAGACTGTAATGAATACTTATTTAAGGGTTGAAATTTATGGTGTGAGAGGTAAAGTCTAGACTTTTTCACAGACAATAATCTTCTATCAATCACAACATCAACACACCATCACCACACACAAATCTAGATTTTTGTCTTGGCAAAAGTATATTGTAAACCATTCCACACTTGTCCAGACCCCAAAATTTAATAGTCTTGAATAATCAAGGGATACTTCATTCATCTTTTTACCTGCATTTTAGTATACACCTATTTCAATAAAGGCTGTCATTGCCAAAGGCAATTGGCGATAGGTCGAAAAGCGATAAGCCGTTCCAAGACCCTAGTGTACTATGGGTATAATCTTAAATCGTGAATGCCGTCGTGTACGTGTTTGAAGTTTAATGATGTCAGCTCCAACAATCGTTGTTTAGTGGAGTTGGCATGATTGAGATTCAAACACGGTCGACGGTATTCACGCGGCATTATATTCACGGTTTAAGATTATACCCATAGTGCACTTGGGTCTTGGAATGACCTATCGCCTATAGCCTATCGCCTTTGGCAATGACAACCTTTTTTGAAATAGGTGTATAAATTTTTCTATTTGAAGGTCGTTCAAAGTCACTACTTACCTCTGACAAAGTTGAAGCCTTCACCGTTACGAACACTTCCTCTGTAGCTTGGACAAAACGAACTAAACTGAATGATATCATCCCTACGAATATTTGGTGCGGCAAAGATGGAAAGTTTCTACGCCTGGACTTTGGCTCAGTCAAGGAAATCAGAACTATTTTTATTCAAGGTCATCCAACTGAAAAGAAATGGATCAAGACGTTTTCGTTGAGATACAGTAATGATGGGATTTTCTACACGAATTATACTAGTTACTATGACACTAAGGTTGGTATTGAATGGTAGATGGGTGAAAGAATGAATTGGTGGATGAATGAATGAATAGATGTATTAGTAAATGAATGTATGAAATTATGAATCAGAATGAATGGATGGATGATGGAAGAATAAATGGATGGATTGATGAATTAGTAAATGAATGGATGAATTAATGAGCAAGTAGGGATTGAATAAGTACATTTGATGGTGATTCGATAAGTTTATTTTGTACTAATCTTGTACCAATAACTTTTAGGAGTTCACTGCCAACTTTGAGAGACTGAACATTTCAAAATTTGATATCGATCCAAGACTAGCAGCTCGTTACCTTGAAATCCATCCAGTGACTTGGAATATTGCACCATGCATGAGAATCGAGCTATACGGTGACGATGGTAAGTCCGTACATCCATATCAAGGTTGATATGAACTGGTATTCTATGTCTAGCTGGCTAGATGTTTTCTAGATTATTCACCGTGGGTAAATAAAGTTATCTTATCATATCTTAAAAGACGGGATAGTGATGCTCTAGAAACATTGTAATATGGTTCCTAAAAGCCCTTGGTCCTGTGCTAGTGGGCTTGACATTGATTACATTTTACCCCTGACAATGACCACATTAAACAGTATTTAGATCACTGTTCTGTTGATGTCAACATTCTTTATTCCACACACCAAGAATCACCAAGACAGTCATAAACCTTCATAAAATCTTACCGGCTTCCTTAAACCACATGGATGCACACCGGCCTACAATCTTGAACAAAAATAGTTGACAAATGTTTTACAAGTCATAATTATTCGCATCAAACTATAAAGGGGTGCCCTCATGCCCCCCCCCCCCCCCAGCCCCCGGCCCCCCCCCCCCCCCCCCCAGCCCCCGGGTCTAAAGTTGGTATGGCTGGGTTTGACGTCAATGCTTGAGCCGTTATGGATTGTCAGTCAACATGAAGTGCATAGAGAAGTTATTTCCAGATATAGGCTTCAAAATCAAATACTGTATCCCTAATGTGGTATCACCAAGAGAACTCCGGAAAAGCTTCCAATATCTTGGTTATAACATCACAAATTCAGGCGACAGCTCACACACCCTTGATTCTAGAAAAATTGAATGAGCTCAAACATGTGCTTACGGATCATCGCGAATACACTTCCACATGTTCCAACTAGAGTAAAGTTCCTGACTGCATGTGTGAAATCCCGACTACTGTACAGTGTTCAGACCTGGCAGTTGACTGTGAAAAAAGTTCGAGGTGGTTTATTTGGAACGGTTTTCTGAGGAAGATGGTGAAGGGAGGGTATAAACGACAGGGGGATGATGGAGTTGGAAATGTGAACGACGAGAACCAGCAGTGGAAGTTTAAATTCTCGAACGCAGACCTGCACCGTATTACAGGGACTACATCAGTCAAGTCCTTTTGCTTAAAACAGCAATTGAAATACCTGGCGCACGTCTGCAGGATGCACAATGGCGACATTAGAAAACAAATATTGTTTGATGAACGTTCTCCGAGTTGGATCAGGCTCGAGAGACTACTGGGTTCTCAATCGATGCCCAGCAGTTGAAGAGAAAGATGATGGACAGAACAAACTTTCAGAGCCTACTGGAAACTTTCAGAGTCTACTGGAAACAGTAGACCCACCCTAAGGAAGTACGTCTCCAGAGAGGGGAAGATGACGATGACGATGGAACGTTGATTCAGGGGGAATGGGGGGGGGGGGGGTGTTAATAGACAAAAATACGTTTTTGTAAAGTTTTGGTCAACATTTTTGTCCAAGATTGGAGATCCGCGTCAGGTTTTAGTGTTTTTGCTCTACTGTTCATTATTTAACTCGTTTAAAATCTTTCTATTAAGACTGTAGTGATCAGCCTTTAGGTATGGCAGACCATCGTATCCTCGATAAAGACATCAAAGCAACCAGCTGGATTACAATTGACCAAAGTTCTTCTCAAGCACGACTACACAATACTTATGCCGAGGGAGCGTGGTGCCCAAAGACCTCTGACATGAATCAATACCTTGAGATCAACTTGAATTGGCATCATCGAATCACTCGTATTGCTACTCAAGGACGATTTCCGCTGCCAGACTGTTTGGCAGGTGATTACTGGGTCACGCAGTATTCATTAGAGTATAGTATCAATGCATATACATGGCAGTATTATCAAGAAAATAACATCAAGAAGGTATAGGCATATATAATAATAACTAGCCGTATATCGATATTCGTATGTAGGAAATCGCACGAACTTGAGTACAATTCGTAATAGGTACAAGTGATGTTTTGAACGTTTTTTATAGGTGAGTTTTATTCACGAGTATTTATTTATAACAAATTGTACGAAAATATCGTGCGATTTTTTATTTATAATGTACTGAAAAAGTAATTGGTACTCTGCAGAGTACAATTTACCATTTAATTGTACTCCTCTCGTTCAATCAGAATCGAATAATTTTGTACTGTGTATTATAAATGCATAAACTAGACTTATTTGGACCAAGCCCCTCCAATAATGGTTCTCAAGCATTTGTTTAATTATTGTTTGTTTGTTTGTTTGCCTGATTGCTTGTTTGCTTGATTGCTTGCTTGCTTGATTGCTTGTTTGATTGTTTGTCTGTTTGCTTGTTTGTCTGTTTGCGTGTTTGCTTGTTTGTTTGTTTGTTTGTTTATTTATTTATTTGTTTGTTTGTTTGTTTGTTTGCTTGTTTGTTTGTTTATTTGTTTGTTTATTTGTTTGTTTGTTTATTTATTTGTTTGTTTGTCTGTTTGCGTGTTTGTTTGTTTGCGTGTTTGTTTGTTTGTTTGTTTGTTTGTTTGTTTGTTTGTGTTTTGTTTAGGAATTGCATAGTGAGTTTGACATAACCCTGATCAAAATGAGCATGAAGATACAAATGTAATAAAGATATATAACAACACAAAAATTGTTCTTAATAGGTTTTTGCTGGAAATCAAGACTTTTTCAATGTTGCTGTCAATCATCTGAAAGACCCAATCATAGCAAAGGTCGTACGCATCCGTCCGCTACAATGGAATCTTGGAATTTGTATGCGAATGGAATTATATGGGTGTGAAGGTATGCAAAATCGTTCAATTCACCATGTATTTATTTAACTTTTATTAAACATCTATCCATTTATTCATCCAGATATTCATTCATTCATCCATCCATTTATTCATCCACATTCATCCATTTAGTCATCCACATTCATTCATCCATTTATTCATCCACATTCATCCATTTATTCATCCACATTCATTCATCCATCCCTTTCTTCATCCACATTCATTCATCCATCCATCCCTTTCTTCATCCACATTCATCCATCTTTGATTTATTCTTTTTTTCATTCATTCAGCTATTTGCATTTATATAGCCCCATTTCCGGAAGTTCAATGGCGCTTGATTCACACATGCAATTGTTTCTAAAATATCACATCATTATATCATTTGTTTACGGGTGGCCTGGGACCTACTGTGACATGAGCAAAGTTGTGTGCTTAAATATTGGCGCTTGATTCACACATACAATTGCTTCTAAAATATCACATCATTATATCATTTGTTTACGGGTGGCCTGGGACCTACTGTGACATGAGCAAAGTTGTGTGCTTAAATATTGGCGCTTGATTCACACATACAATTGCTTCTAAAATATCACATCATTATATCATTTGTTTACGGGTGGCCTGGGACCTACTGTGACATGAGCAAAGCTGTGTGCTTAAATATTGGCGCTTGATTCACACATACAATTGCTTCTAAAATATCACATCATTATATCATTTGTTTACGGGTGGCCTGGGACCTACTGTGACATGAGCAAAGCTGTGTGCTTAAATATTGGCGCTTGATTCACACATACAATTGCTTCTAAAATATCACATCATTATATCATTTGTTTACGGGTGGCCTGGGACCTACTGTGACATGAGCAAAGTTGTGTGCTTAAATATCTAATGTAGAGGTAGTGAATGTCGGTAACTACTCCCAGTATTTCGACGTAAACAATGTTTTATATATATTATTTATTTAAATTTGTAATGGTTCTATTGCTATCGTTGTCATTCTGATAATATATCTTGTTTATTTTCAGCGAGCCTCCTGCCTATAGGAATGGAAGATTATCGAATTCCTGATAAAAACGTCAAGCCAAACAATTTGAAAAATAAATTGTACAGGCTGAACCTCCCTTATATGCCTAGACAATTATTATCTAATTGTTTAGATACTGATTCAGGTTTCCTTACGATATCCCTGGGATATATACCATATAAAGTAACTGGTCTTGCCAATCAGTGTAGACAAAGCCGACCATCATGTGTGACTAAGTTTTCTCTAAGCTTTAGTTTGCACGACGGTGAATGGGTGAATTACGTGGAGGACGGCGAAAAAAAGGTAGAATCTTACAACTGTATAAATAATAATAATAATAATAATGATGATGATGATAATGATGATGATGATGATGATGATGATGATGATGATGATGATGATGATGATGATGATGATAATGATAATAATAGTTAGTTAGTGTTATGTTTGTTAGTGTTTTGTTTGTTAGTGTTGTGTTTTGTTTGTTAGTGTTGTGTTTTGTTTGTTAGTGTTGTGTTTGTTAGTTTTTTGTTTGTTACTGTTGTGTTTGTTAATGTTATGTTTATAGTGTTGTGTTTGTTAGTGTTGTGTTTGTTAGTGTTGTGTTTGTTAGTGTTGTGTTTGTTAGTGTTGTGTTTGTTAGTGTTTTGTTTGCTAGTGTTTTGTTTGTTAGTGTTTTGTTTGTTAGTGTTGTGTTTGTTAGTGTTGTGTTTGTTAGTGTTGTGTTTGTTAGTGTTTTGTTTGTTAGTGTTTTGTTAGTGTTTTGTTTGTTAGTGTTGTGTTTGTTAGTGTTGTGTTTGTTAGTGTTGTGTTTGTTAGTGTTGTGTTTGTCAGTTTTTTGTTTGTTAGTGTTGTGTTTGTTAATGTTATGTTTATAGTGTTGTGTTTGTTAGTGTTGTGTTTGTTAGTGTTGTGTTTGTTAGTGTTGTGTTTGTTAGTGTTGTGTTTGTTAGTGTTGTGTTTGTTAGTGTTGTGTTTGTTAGTGTTGTGTTTGTTAGTGTTGTGTTTGTTACTGTTTTGTTTGTTAGTGTTTTGTTTGTTAGTGTTGTGTTTGTTAGTGTTTTGTTTGTTAGTGTTTTGTTAGTGTTGTGTTTGTTAGTGTTGTGTTTGTTAGTGTTTTGTTTGTTAGTGTTTTGTTTGTTAGTGTTGTGTTTGTTAGTGTTGTATTTGTTAGTGTTGTGTTTGTTAGTGTTTTGTTTGTTAGTGTTTTGTTAGTGTTCTGTTTGTTAGTGTTTTGTTTGTTAGTGTTGTGTTTGTTAGTGTTGTGTTTGTTAGTGTTTTGTTTGTTAGTGTTTTGTTTGTTAGTGTTATGTTTATAGTGTTGTGTTTGTTAGTGTTGTGTTTGTTAGTGTTTTGTTTGTTAGTGTTGTGTTTATAGTGTTGTGTTTGTTAGTATTGTGTTTGTTAGTGTTTTGTTTGTTAGTGTTTTGTTTGTTAGTGTTGTGTTTGTTAGTGTTTTGTTTGTTAGTGTTATGTTTATAGTGTTGTGTTTGTTAGTATTGTGTTTGTTAGTGTTTTGTTTGTTAGTGTTTTGTTTGTTAGTGTTTTGTTTGTTAGTGTTGTGTTTGTTAGTGTTTTGTTTGCTTCTTTGTTTTTGTAAATGGTTATTGCTGGTATTTTAAGATAAGTATTGTTTGATAATAACGACTCAATATACTCGTTATTAACAATTCCGAATTGTTGCTATTATTCTGGTCAGGTTTTCTATGATGATGAACTTGATTTCAATACTGCGAAAATGAAATATCTCAAGTATGAAATAAAAGCAAAACATGTTAGAATTTGGAGCTTAGGGTACTATAATAATCCCTGTCTACGTGTTGAAGTCTATGGCTATAGAGGTGCGTAACAACTATAATAGCGATATCACTCAGCATGCAAAGGTAATATTTTGAGTGATACTGCATCTTTCTTACTTCTTTCCATCCTTAATGTCTTACTCTTCCTTTCTACCGTTATTTTTCCTTACTTATTTCCTATCTTCCATTTTTCCCTCCTTTCTTTTTTCCCCTTTTTTCTTTTCTTCTTTTCCTTCCGTTATTCCTTCTTTCATTCTTTCCTATTTTTCTTTGTCCCTTCTTTCCTTTCTTGTTTCCTTCCTTCCTGCTTCTTTCCTTTTTATTCTTCTTCCATTCTTCTTCCATTTCTTTCTTTGTCCCTTCTTTCCTTTCTTGTTTCCTTCCTTCCTGCTACTTTCCTTTCATTCTTCTTCCATTCTTCTTCCATTTCTTTCTTTGTCCCTTCTTTCCTTTCTTGTTTCTTTCCTTCCTGCTACTTTCCTTTCATTCTTCTTCCATTCTTCATCCATTTATTTCTTTGTCCCTTCTTTCCTTTCTTGTTTCCTTCTTTCCTGCTACTTTCCTTTCATTCTTGTTCCATTCTTCATCCATTCATTTCTTTGTCCCTTCTTTCCTTCGGCTTGAATCCTTCCTTCCTGCTACTTTCCTTTGATTCTTTTTCCATTCTTCTTCCATTTCTGTCTTTGTCCCTTGCTTTCCTTTCTTGTTTCCTTCCTTCCTGCTACTTTCCTTTCATTCTTCATCCATTCTTTTCTTTGTCCCTTCTTTCCTTTCCTGTTTCCTATTTTCCTGCTACTTTCCTTTATTCTTCTTTCACTCTTCTTTCTTTCCTTTTTTCGTCCCTTCTTTCCTTTCTTATTTCCTTCCTTCCTGCTACTTTCCTTCCATTCTTCCTTCATTCCTTTCTTCGTACCTCCCTCCTTTTATTATTTTCTCATTTCTTTGCTATTTGCTTTCCTTTCCACAATTCTTTGAGCTTTCCTCCTTCCGCCATTGATTTTTGTCCTTTAATCCCCCTCTTTCGTTTTCTTCCCTTCTCATTTTCTGGTATGTTTTTGTTATTTTCAGTTGACAATTCACCCATCGGTTTGTCGACTGGTGCGATCCCTGACTCTTCAATAACCGCGTCAAGTCAAAATACTGGGTTTGAAGCGGTTAATGCACTTCTTGAAAGCACTTCTACCAAAGCTTGGTGTGCTAAAACTCCTATTCAGAATGAATACCTCAAGATTGATCTTGGACGTGTGGTTATGGTATCACAAGTAGCAGTGGGAAGACTTGCAGACGGCAAAGGAAGAGTGTTTCAGTTTTGGATGTCCTTCAGTCTTGATGGAAAGCTGTGGGAAGTATACAATGAAGATCAAGTCGGTAGAAAGGTACTGTCACGGGGAGGGTGGGGATTCAGGGGTATATATATCGGGTATGCTCGTCGAATAACTTATAGGGGTAAAATTAATAAAACATTGGCTTGTTAAGGGTATCAAAATTGAAATTTAGAATTTCGACATTGCTAGGTATCGTTTAGGGTATAGAAAAGGAAAAATCCCAAATTAAATGTCCGTTTAAAAGGACATTCGGTATCTTTTAGAGTGAAAACTCTCGACGTAGCATATCCGATATACTTTGAACTCTTGTTGGAACCTCCGCTCTATGGGATTCCCTGTCCTTTCAAAATACACGATATTAATTCCATTGGTTTGCCTTGTTTCAGGATTTCAAGTTGGATCAGTATGACATAGTGAATACAAATGAAGCTGCCATGTTCTCCCTCAGGTTTCCTTTCAGAGCTCGTTTTGTTAAGATTCGTCCATCTTTATTTAGTGGCCAGGCTCCCTGTCTGACTGTTGAGCTGTATGGAAAAGAAGGTAACTTCTACGAGTTTTTAAATATAACTTCAATCGTCCTGTTTCACGCTATCTAGTTCCGCTGTACCAGATAAGTCGCATCAGTGCACAGGCTATAGCTAAACATCGATTTGTTGTAAAAATATTCACAAATATCAAGCCAAGCACGGCAAAATAATACTGCTCAACAATAGAACAAATAATTAAATTTACTCCAGATCGAGATTATCCCTGTACAAATGTGCCTTTTGTCAAGATAACATGAAACTGGAGTATCTATTCCAAGGCTTTCTTAAGGACGTTCGTGGGTCTTTTTTTCAAAAACAATGACCGCGAACGTCCTTTTAAAAGATTCAATATCCAATTTAGAATCTGTATTTGCATGCTCCTACAATAACCGGCGGGAGGATTGATATACTTATTGAATGAATGAATGAATGAATGAATGAATTAATTAATTAATGGATGAATGGATGGATGGATGGATGGATGGATGGATGGATGGATGGATGGATGGATGGATGGATGGATGGATGGATGGATGAATGAATGAATGAATAGACTTTATTTAATGTCTATTCATTCATTCAATATGTATATCAATCTTCCATCCGGAGGATTATTGACATTTTATAAAATGTTCTTAACAGATTGTCAGGATGAGCTTGGACTGGCTTATTGGAGAATATCTAAGACCGCCATGACTGCTTCTTCGTCCATTAGTAACAACTATCCCCCGTGGATGGGTAGGGTAGGGAGAAATGAAATCGGCGGAGCCTGGTGCGCAAGGTAAGAAGTTTATAGACTGAGGATCTTCTAAGGATTCGCAGCTTATTGTGACTATGTTAATATCTGTTATTACAACTAATGTTTTTAAACAATGGATTCGTTCTGTTTGATATAGGCACAGTGATGGAAACCAGTTCCTTCAGGTCGATCTTGGTTCACAACATAAAATAACACGTGTTTATATACAAGGCAAAGAAAAGGCCACTGACTTACCAAACGTGCCTCAGGCTTGGGTCAAGACCTTTAGCCTGTCCTCATCAAAAGATGGTTATAATTGGACGGACGCTAAAGACAACAGTGCTGTAAAGGTATTGATAGAAAGAACTGCTCCTGCTCCTGCTCCTGCTCCTACTCCTGCTCCTGCTCCTGCTCCTGCTCCTGCTCCTGCTCCTGCTCCTGCTCCTGCTCCTGCTCCTGCTCCTGCTCCTGCTCCTGCTCCTGCTCCTGCTCCTGCTCCTGCTCCTGCTCCTGCTCCTGCTCCTGCTCCTGCTCTGTTGAAAAAACCGTAAACAATTTCTTTCAGGTTTTTGAAGGGAATTCTAACAACTACGAAGTTAAGAAAGTCAATGTTAGTGTAAAGGTGTCTGGAAGGTTTATACGAGTCCATCCCAAAACATGGCACAATCATATATGTATGAGGGTAGAATTGGTTGGCTGTGAAGGTTAGCATTTAAACGATTTGCATAAAAAACTTGCATGATAATGACCGAGAAGCCAATTCTGTGATAACCATTATCATGCTAGTGATCATATCACCACTATTGTCACCATTCCCATTGCCATTATCACCATCATCATTAACATCGTCATCACTATCGCTATCGTCACTATCTTTGTCATTGTCGTTATCATTGACTCAATTAGGGCTAAGGTGTTCATTTCAATTCCCACATGTCCTAAGTTGAACAATAGACATGCAATTTGAAGCTCTGTTTATTCTTCTCTATCTGTATGCAAATTTCCTAATAAAGTTCTTGATAATGATGGCAGGATGCCATCGAAACGTCGAATTATCCGCGTTGTTTTTTTCTTTTAAATGTTATCATCTATATCAATACTGTAATTTTCTTTATTTCAACTTTGTATTATATTTAGTATTGTTTTTAATAGAATGTGGCATGCCTCTTGGGATGGAAAACTGGAAGATAAATAACCGCGCCATTCAGACATCATCCTATCACTGGCATTTCAATACGTGGAAGGCTCGTTTAAACTATTTAACTCCCCCAAACAGTTTCTGCACACACGTTAATTCTCCCGGGCAGTTTCTTCAGATAGATGTTGGACCTGCTAGCAAGATTGTCAGCGGTGTTGCTTTACAAGGAAGAGGTCATTTTGGACAAGTTGGATTTCTTACGAAGTTTTCGTTAGCGTACAGTAAAGATGGCGTCGACCATGTTCCTTTCCTGGAAAATGGCAAGAAAAAAGTAAGTACCTTCCCATTATGAATCAATTTAGATCAATCAGTCCTTAGGTTAACTCTTATGGAGTCATGTGATATATTATGGGGTCATATGATATATGGGGTCATGTGATATATTATGGGGTCATATGATATATGGGGTCATATGATATATGGGGTCATATGATATATGGAGTCATGTGATATATTATGGGGTCATATGATATATGGGGTCATATGATATATGGGGTCATATGACATATGGGTATCATATGATATATATATGGGGTCATATGATATATGGGGTCATATGATATATGGGGTCATATGATATGGGTTATATGATATATGGGGTCATATGATATATTGGTTATATGATAAATGGGGTCATATTATATGGGGTCATTTGATATATGGGGTCATATGATATATGGGGTTTCGTTGCAAAGGGAACAGGCTTTAAAACCACACTTTTCTTATTTTAGGCATTCAAGGGCAATGTGGATATACTAGACACTGTCAAATATCAATTGGATTATAGTATTGTGGTCCGAAGTGTTAGAATTGTTGTGGAAGACTTCAAACTGTTAGCATGTATGCGAGCTGAGCTGTATGGATGTAATGGTGAGTGTATTATTTATTGTCTTTATCACTGTCAACATCGTCATCATCATCAATTTTATGCGCTTCAAATGTTTTGTTTTTGTACTCACCCAAAAGACAAAATGTCTCTCAAAATGTTTATTTCTACTAAAACACTGTCATATTAGCTAAAAATAGTTGTTTTGTTATGTTTATTATTATAAATTTAATGAATATAACAAAAGGGGACGAATGGTCCGTAAAAGGGACGAACGTCTGGGGAAGAATCGTCCAGGGGACGGACGTCTGGCGGAGACGAATCGTCCAGGGGACGAACGTCTGGCGGGGACGAAACGTCCAGGGGGCGAAAGATCCGGTTACCTCATCACCATTATGATTATCATCGTCATCATTATGATCATCGTCATCGCCTTCGCCATCAACATGATGATCATCATCACCCACCACGCTGTCATCGCTATTATATCATCATTCTCGTCGTCATAATTGTGAGTGGTGAGACGTGGTGGCCTAGCGGTCAGCGTGTCGGACTCGGGGCCTAATGGTCTGGGTTCGATTCCTGGCACGGGCGTTCGATTACGTTGTGTCCTTGGGCAAGATACTTTACTCTCTCAATCGGAGAAGGCGGAGGTACCGTCTGCCTTCACTCTGGCTATGTTACAAGGTAGACGTAAAAGAACCACTGAGGACGTATACAAATCTCTGGCCGTCAGTGACTACCTCACTCTCATACAAGCGCATTTGAATATGTCATTGACATTGGCGCTATATAAATATTAAATTATTATCATTAATTATTATAATTGCAAGCATCGTCATGCACCGGTCTTTACCGTTCTTCTCCATTCTTCTCCCTATCATTAACCTCGTCATCGTCACTACGGGGTGCGCTATTAGGGAACTTTAGATTTCACAACGAGTACGAGATTGAGTGTATTGTGTGTATTGTTGATACTGAATTACATTCCACTTCTAGTTTTTATACATTTGGTGTTTCAATCTATACACAAGACTACAATCCATCATCAACAACACACAGAAGGCCAATTTCAAAACTTGTACTCGTACTCAATCTCGTACTCGTCGTCAAATCTAAAGTTCCCTATAAAGTTCCCTATAATGGTAATAGAACTGAGTGGAGTGCAATTTGGTCTGAAATCATACGAGTGATTACAAAATTGCACGTCCGCATAGCAAGTATGATCACAATAATTAAGTATGATTTCAGACCAAAATTGCACGACACGAAGTTCTATTACCACTTAATTATATCCATTTTGTAATCTTTTTGAATAAACACAAACTGGAGTATTTTGTTGAAAAGCCAAACATGCAACATGAACATGCCATCATCAGAGAATAATTTATGTTATTTTATGAAATTCTGATGATGTTACTTAATACAAGAATATTTAGTGAGGATTTCAAAAAACTTCAAGCAAATTACGCTGGGAAATTGAACGCACAAATTCTCAATTTTTTTTTTCATTTCGAGTTGACAATTTTCTGAAAAACTGTACAAAATTTAGATAAACATACTTACATTTAATTCTTACTAGCAAATTGTGGTGTCCAAATAGTCTTGTTCAATAATATTGATAATTTCTTCTCCGTTTTTATCATGCAGTCATCACATTTACATTGTATGCACACTTTTAAGCCAATCAGATTGTAGGATTTGCTTGTGATTACAAAATGGATATGATTATTCACGTTAATCAACTTTCGAAAAATGATTTGATCATGATTTGATGATCTTGTCTAGGATGTGACAAAGCTTATGGCCATCATCTTCTTACGGGATACTCCCTTAGCGCGTCCAGCAAACTGGCTGGTCATACCGTAGACAAGGCTCATCTTTCTGTCTTGGACAGTGCCTGGTGCGCAACGACCTCTGATTCCAGTCCTTACCTACAAGCAACACTCACCAGCGTCAAGGTCATCTCACAAATAGTGACGATGGGTCATCCTGTCACCGGTGAATATGTCAAGGTATATCAGTTGAAATATTCCGATGATGGAACTACTTGGATACAGTACAGAGAGGATTCATTAGATGAAAACGATTCGAAAGTAAGGATTAACGAATAAATATTGAGAAACAATTAATGGAGTAGACGCCATATATCAATGTAACAAAACTTACATTTTCAATGCACTATTTTCTGGACTGAATAGTAGCCTCTCATATAAATGAAAACTGCTTCATTGCTTATATACCAGAGAAGTCAGTTGCCTGTGTTTGTGGCCAGTTGCCTGTGTTTGTGGCCAAGCAAGCAAGCAAGCAAGCAAGCAAGCAAGCAAGCAAGCAAGCAAGCAAGCAAGCAAGCAAGCAAGCAAGCAAGCAAGCAAGCAAGCAAGCAAGCAAGCAAGCAAGCAAGCAAGCAAGCAAGCAAGCAAGCAAGCAAGCAAGCAAGCAAGCAAGCAAGCAAGCAAGCAAGCAAGCAAGCAAGCAAGCAAGCAAGCAAGCAAGCAAGCAAGCAAGCAAGCAAGCAAGCAAGCAAGCAAGCAAGCAAGCAAGCAAGCAAGCAAGCAAGCAAGCAAGCAAGCAAGCAAGCAAGCAAGCTGAATCAAAATATGACATGCACGTTGAACAATAACACGCGGGTCAGCCATGATGGAAGCATTCGTTCACGAGTTACAGTTTTCCTTAGAAACAAAGTACCTAAAGATTTTGTTTGCTAACACTGCAGGCAAATTGTGTTTGAAAGTTGCTCTTTATGGACATGAAGGTGCAAATATGTTCGTCATATATTCCTTTACACTTTCCTTCCTCCCTCCCTCCCTTCCTTTGTAACATCGTTTCTGCCTCCTTTCTTTCTTCGTTCCTACCTCTCTCCCTTCACTCCCTTCCTTCATCCACCCATCCCTTCTTTTCATCTTTCTTACTACCCATCCCTTCTTTCGGCTTTCTTTCTTTCTTTCTCTCTCTCTTCCTTCCTTCCTTCCTTCCTTCCTTCCTTCCTTCCCTCCTTCTTTTCTTCCTCATTATCTTCTTTCTTAATAATTCTAATGTTATTCTACTTTGATAGTCTGCAAGGCCAGCCTTGGAATTGAAGATCATATAATCCCCGACTCTTCCTTCGCGGCATCCAGTTCACTGAGTGTCAATCATTCTCCTGGTTATGCACGAATTAACCGTCATCTTGGCCATGGTGCCTGGTGTTCTAATGTTCAATCAGCTGGTGAGTATCTACAGGTTGATCTAAACATTCCTCACAAGGTGAACGGCTTGGCTCTTCAAGCTAAGTTGAAGTCGGTTGGATCTAGCGATGGTCAAGCGTGGGTCAAAGGGTTTACATTGAAATACAGTCAGGACGGGAGTCAGTGGTTTGATTACACTGTCGGTGGATCTATCAAGGTAAACATGAACTGAATATACTTACATATATCTCCCGAACGAACTACCATATTAATTATTAATAGCTCTCCTTTCTTTCTTTCTCTTTTCCTTTCTCTTTTACCTGTCTTCTCCTATGGGGCAGTCATAAAGACAGAAAACTCATACATTATATTATCTCCCTCGCAACAATAGAATTACCCAATTATAGTTCTCCTTTCCCTCTTTTCCATTCCCTTCCTCTACATCCCTCCTTTTCTTGTCTTCTCCTATGGGGCAATCATAAAAAAAGAATTATTATATAAGTAATAGCATGGCTTGAGGGGGATTAGTGATTAAATTCTCCCCGAAAGCCAAGGGAGGTTTAGTCCCAAGAACGCAGGGACATTTAATCACTTATCACACGAAAAGGCATGCTATTAGATTGTTATTTTAAGAATACCGAGGAATGTAGAACTATACTTTTAGGAAATATATATTAGTTTTCATAGAACAGATAGAAGCATGTATTATAAAATTTTACAAAGACTTTGTTAAAGGAGACAATGCCGAATTATACCACCATGCATTTATTTGAGTTTGTTTGCTGGGTCGAAGCGATCCAGGAATGGTCTCGGTGATTGTTATAATGAGGGACCATTGCTCATGATTAAACTCATGAGGGATATTTAGACTAATCGTCCCCATGAATATATATTATTAGGGACGATTAGTGACTAATATAATATAATCATGAGGGATATTTAGACTAATCGTCCCCCATGAATATATATTATTAGGGACGATTAGTGACTAATATAATATAATCATGAGGGATATTTAGACTAAATATACTTCATAACTATTTATCCAGAGGGATGTCAGTAGACATTATTAATAAACATCCCTGTGGAAACAATGAATACCGAGGTAATCATGATATTACCCTTCTATAGTTCTGATTTCCTTCTTTGCCCTTCCTCTCCCTCTTGCTCCCTCTCCCTCCCTCCCTCTTCACTTATCTTCTCCTCTAAGGCAGTCATTAAGTCTGAGCTCAACTCTTGGCTCGTTGTACATTTCAACTTGAATGCTCATTTCATTTTTAAATTTCTTTTCCGTAGTCGTTTACAGGAATAACCAACAAACAAGAAACAGCTGAATACGACCTGAACCCTACTTTAGTCGGTCGTTTTGTAAGGATGGTAGTCTCATCATGGCAAAACATGATCTGTCTGAGGATGGAACTATATGGATGTAAAGGTGAAAGAATTATGACACTGAAAGAATTATGATGACGATCATGATGTTGGTGATGATGATGATGATAGTGACGATGAAGGTTGTGGTGATTATAATATTGATGGCAATAATGATGATGTTGATGATGGTGCTGGTTGTGATGATGTACGTGGTAGGGACGACGATGATTATGAAGATGATGAGATGGTGGTGGTGATCGACGTTGATGATGGTACTGGTACGTAACGTTGATGATGATGATGACAATGATGGGAACGATGATGATAATCAGTTGTTTTGTTAATAATAATTATGACATTCGAATAATTATAGTAATCATGATAATGATAATGCTAAAAATTGCCATCATCGTTATCATGAAATATCATCATCATCATACTCATAACAATAGCTTCTAATTTCCTTTCAGCGTGCGGTGAGCCTCTTGGCATCGAAAGTTACAAAATCCCTGACAACAACTTTACAGGGTCCTCGCGTTTTGCGTACAAAGGTCGACTTTCTCCTAATCTTCTTCGAGAGTACGAGACTTACGTAGATAAACCATTAAAATACTGGCAGGTATAGTAATTAAAATAGATTATTCAGGAACATAATGGCGATGTTAGTGATGATGATTATGCATAGTAATGATGTTGATAATTGAAAATGATGATGATGATGATGATGATGATGATGATGATGGGCATTATAACGGTAATAATGATAATGGGAGTGGTGATCATGATGGTAGTAGTAATGATGGTGGTGGTGATGTTGGTAATGATGATTGCAATGATAATGATGATGTTGGTGGTGTTGATGATGATATGATAATGATAATGATGATGTTGGTGGTGTTGATGATGATATGATAATGATAATGATGATGATTTTATTGGCAATAATAAAAATGGTGATTATGATCAGATCATTGTCATTAAAACATTCTCCACTAAAACACTAAATATTTTGCATTTCAGGTTGATCTTGGAAGCCCAAAACAAGTGACGGGAGTGGCAACAACTGGTCGTAAAGATCGCCCAACTTCCAAATTAGAGGCATATATCGTGGAATGCTCTCTAGATGGTTCTACCTGGACAACATACCAAGAGAACTCCAACCCTAAGGTACTATATAGAAAACATACCATTTCCAGTATTGAAAAAGTACACTTTATAACATTCTATTGTTAATTAAGTGATATGATGACGATGATGGTTTTTTAATGATGATTTTGGTCATACTGGTGCGTCCATAATGCATAGAGCAGTCTTCCAACACATGGGAGTCGGTGGAATTGTAATAATAAATAATTACGATTATGATGCTTTAAACAATGACAATTATCAACGAAGATGATTTTCGATGATGTGAAAAGCAGCGGAAAAGAATGATCTTAACAAAGCAACAGGCTTATATCGATAATGATTATCATCATTGTCATACTGAATGCAATTTGCGATCAACTTTGATTGATTTAACGACTGCATAAATGATGTCTTTGTAGATGTTTTCTGGGGCAAAGCGGGGACACATTCTTCGTTATTATTTCACCAAAATGATGACATGCCAGCACGTTCGATTGGTCATTAAGAATTGGTATGGTAAAATACAGCTGAAAGCAGAACTCTATGGCTGCAATCCGTAAAACAACCGAACGTAAGTCGATGGCGAAAAAACCCCGAATAAATAATAGATGAAAAATGAGAAGCTAGAGTATAAAAATTTTATACCCGTGAAACAAGTAGTACTAATTAGTACTAAATAGTGCTATTCAAACAATAGAAAATTAACAATATAATAAGCATAAAATATCACTATTTAGTATTATTTATGTTTCACGCTTTTAATGTTTGTACCACATTTGTCTCACTCGGTCTCCTCGTGCACGCAAAGTATCCCATGATCGTTTGCGCGCACGTGACAGACGATTGGTTCGAGTCATATTCATTTGGACCCACAGTAATTGGTTATGCTGTTGTGGGCGCCTGTCTTCGGACGAAGTTCAATAAATAAATAATTAAATATTCAGATGATTGCTTTTCTATCAAAGATGATGTTTCAGGTTGAATGAAAATGGCTAAATAGGCATTAAATAGAAACTATTTGTTAGTTTTTTCGTCCAATTTCAATTATTTTGATTTAGTTATTTACTTTTTACCTATACTTGCTGACTCACTCACTTAATCACTTATTTGTTTACATGTTTTTATTAATTAATTCATTTCCTTATTTATCCATTCGTTCATTAATCCATTTATGTATTTATTTTTTTGATAGGTAATATAATGAAATAAAACACCGTAAAAAATATACACTTAACTTTTAGTAAAGTTATTAATAAAGTCAACATTTTTTACGGTGTTACAAATTTCATTATATATTACCTATCGTTTATAACAAACACCGACGCAGCCTATACTTGTTTACTCGCTAGTTTCCATTTATTCATTCATCCATTTATAATTGTTTATTTATTTAGTCATTCATTCCGTTTTATTTATTTGTTTATTTATTCAGTCTACTTTATAATTTATTTATTTAATCATATATTTATTCACTTATTCATCGATTCATTCATTTTTTTTATCTATTTGTTTATTCATTCATTTATTTATATCTATATCTTATTAGACAGTTTGATGTGTAATATGGCTGGATATTTTCGAGTGAAACGCTGTATTTTGACGAGCTTCTGGGCGAGTCAAAATGCAAGTTAACGAGTAAAATATCCAGCCATATTACACATCAAATTGTTTTATAAGTTATTTATTATCCAATGAAAAAGTTTTTGTTCTTTTATAAAGCAAAACATTGTTTTACTTGAGGGCTAGATAGACGAGAAAAATATCGCTGGATATTTTTACTCAATCCAGTCCTACTTATTTTTACGCGTCTATAAAAAATGTATGTATGTATGTATTTATTTGTTTGTTTTTATTTTTTCCAGGAGTTGCTGTTGTACTTTTATCTTCTTGGTTGTCTCTACAATGCATGCTAGCATAATATACACCTACTTGCAAGAACGTTGTCATATCATTAACATTTGAACATTTGTAATTTAGTGGATTAGGAATAAATTAAAAGTACAAAAGAAAGAGTTCTGCTTCAATGATCTTCTTTTGTAATTTTAATTTATTCCTAATCCACTAAATTACAAATGTTGTATGGCAACGTTCTTGCAAGTAGGTGTACACCTAATTCAAAAAAGGTTGACGGGGCGAATGTCGATTGGCGATTACACGACCGAAAGGGACTGTGGTTAATACCAATTTCTTCTTATTCCATTCTAAATTACCCAAATACCGTTTAGCGATGAACTTAGATGGGTGTCTCGAAGGTTTCGCTGAACGGTGGAGGCATTGTTTGGGTAATTTAGAAACGAATAAGAAGGAATTCGTTTTCCCCATAGTTCCTTTCGGTCGTGCAATCACCAATCGCCGTTCGCCCCGACAACCTTTTCTGAATTAGGTGTATACTGCACAATAAAGATAAGCACAAGACACAGGTACATAGAACAAAACAGTTAGATAGACCTGTTCTCATTAACCTGTGGAACAAAGTGGATTAGTTGAAGTACGATAGTCAAATAACAAAAGAACAGAATTTTTACGGGTTAATGAAAACGGTTGTTTATTAGGTAGGAACAATGGCGCCAAAACTTAAAAGATCAGTGCATTGTGAAATGTTTGGACCTATGAATATAAATTAAGTTTTACTTATCTCAAATGTTGTCCAGAAAATGTGTAATTGTCCGCTTTTAAGCACGATAATGTGCTGTATTCCACCACACCGACGATATTCAAACGGTCGTTTGAATGCTAAGATTTGTGTGCCGCTGTACTAGCCGTTCAACGTAGTGCTGTCGCGAATATTCGTTATTTATTAGCCAAACACTAATTGGATTAAAATCGAATTCGCCCCTCCATTCACCTACGTCTCTTAAATATATATTTTCAATGAAAAATAATAATAATATTAATATACACCCGTGTAGATGAATCTACACCAAATATATTTATTACTTAAGCAAATTAACATGCAATATGATCAAATGCGCTATCTAAACGTCATAGCAATAACAGACATATAAATACTAAATCATTGATTTTTGTAATTCAATAAACAAATTAATTGATGTATATATAGAGGTAGAAAAGCAGTTGTGGATTCGAGGGGGTAAACAAGACAGTTACCCCCTCCATCTCACCCCCTGGATCCGCACCCAAAAAGTACATGTATTCCGACTTTAAGATGTAACTCATCTACCCCTTCCTCTTCTTTTTATAAAGTTACATATTTCATATCTTTCATATCTTTGTGAATGATTGATCCACCCCCTCCCCCACTTGTGAATACTTAGCCCCCACTCATAAAATAGAACAAAAGTGCATCAACACTTCTCTATTTGAATGCCGCATGAATTGAATCATAATGCTGCATAAGACAATTCTTTAATGTAATACAAAGGTTTACCATTGATATTTGACAGCATATGTTCTGTATCACTAGTACATATCTACTTATAACTATAAGAGATGTCTACAGGTAGCAACATAGTGTCACAATTAGTGCTCATCATCATCACCACCACTACCTTCACCATCATCCTCAACATACTCAAACAGTTTCTTGGCAATGGGATGGTCTTCATCAATCTGCCAAGACATGCAACGAATACTACCGCCAAGTGCACCAACCTTATTTAATCCATGAACTGGAACTACATCTTTGTGTGTGTTGTCTTGGAAGACTTTGAGAGCTTTTTCATTGCTTGTATGGTTGGAAAAGAATGGAAGATAAACAGCATTATTGGTTACTAAGCTGTTGGCATAAGAGCCCTCTGCAGAACCAAAACCATGTGACTTCTTTTTGACCTCATAACATGGTAGGGGAATTACCTTGATGTCGGGACATGCTTTCTTAACCTCATATTCTATAATGTCATAGTAATCCTTGTCGTCTGGGTACAATGCAACAAGAAGGACGTTCTCTTCAACGAAGGACACAACACCATCAGAGTGACCTGTAGTATCTTCTGGATCTGGTATGATAATCACTTTTCTTTTGATGGCATCTTCAAGCTTTTCTATATGACTGTGTTTATTTCCTCCTTTGTTTTCTTTAAACATTCGTTCACTAACAATTGCAACATCTTTACCATTCTCTACTATACATCCCCCTTCCAGGATCACACCACATTGGTCAAAGCTGGGTAGACCAACTTGCTCAACAAACATATCAAAGGCAGCTTGGTCCTTCTTTGCTTGGGATGACTTGATATAACCAGGCTTGTACCTGAATTTTACTTGCTGCTTGGGCATAGCTGGTGGGAAATCTCTCATCCACATATCCAAATAGTGATCTACTTCAATCAAGTGAGCATTCTTGAATTCATGTCGGTTTAGATACCATCGTCCAGACTTGTCATGTAAGATAAAAAGATGATCTCTTCCTTCAGTACATTTATCCATTTCAATGAATACATCAGCAAGGTGTTTGTGGAAGCCATAATATTGCTGATCACTCTCTCCTGGTAGGGATACAACAATGACTTGCTTCTTACCAGCCATACTCCTGAAATACCAAACAAAACAATGTATAAACATTAAGTGCAGATGGCATATTTTATACTAGAAACTAAAAGATAGACACAGCATATGATTTCCTTCCTGTGACGTAGCTTCCGGTTCATATAAACCAGCTAGAGCTTTTGTGTCAGTCTATTCAAGATGAAGCTTGTTTTCTTTGTATTGAGATCCAAGCTGATTGCAGAATAATAATTATAACGGAGAAGCTAAAACATATATTTTATCATAAATGACACACAGTCGATTTTAGTATACTAAATTTATATGGAACTATAAATTTGTGTCAAAATATGTAAACTTTCTGGTAAACTAAGGCTAATTTAGCTACTTAGACATTCTAGTCTATAAGTTTACACATAGAGTACTGTATTGAATGGTCTGAACCCAGGTGAATAGAGTGCGTTTCGTATACAAATACCACATGAGAGAAATAACGGCAAGAAAATAGAAGTAAACGAATCATATCTCATCCTTATCACAATTCTATACTAATAATCTACTTTTCGAGGTATTTAGATTAAGACTTTTAACACAAATTTCATAGTTTCAGAGTGTTTGTGTTGAAGCGAATTTATACATCGTTGTAATCTGCATTGTAATGTTTACCTTTTTCTGAATGTAAAACTTGACACTATATTGGATGAATTGCTATCAAAGTAGTTCTCAACCAATGATGAAGAGTCTGTAAATTGTTCTAAATCATTTCTAGATATCCTGAGTACAAAATGCGATCTCTTCCATTCGTAAGTCTTCTGTGAGATCAACGTAGTGATACGACAGATGTTTTCATACGAACCGACAGTCGCGTGACATCAATACGTAACGCATTTTAATGCGTTACGTATTAAAATATGTAACGCATTAACTTTTCATAAATTCTCTCTCGCTTTCTCTATTCACGTTTTAGGTGAATAACTGCATTCCTATTCACAAATTATTTCCATTACGAAAAATACGAATACAGGAATTCTTATATCTAAATATTGCACAAAACGTTTTTTAATAGTTTTTTTTAAACCGTTTTCATTTTTTTTCATGCTTATTGTGAATATTAAAAATTATAAAACAATACAAAAATAAGAATAATAAATAACAATACAAGAATGTTCAAATTTCAAGATGTAAAAATCAAAGTAAACGCATAGACGGCTAGCAAGGAAAAGAGCAAAAATGGCAAATAAATACACGAAAAGCTAGATATGGAAACATGATTTATGAAAAAGAAACTACTGAAAGACGAGTGAAGCTTGGATGATAAAAGGGAAAGAGGGCTAGCGCGAGGCCATATGCTAGCGTAGAGCCGCTAGCTAGAGAGACTGAAGGAAGGGAAATAGATGAAAGAGAACGATGAGATAGGGAAAGAGGAAGAGAGGAAAGGGAAGAAAGGAAAAGGAAAGATTCATTTAATACCCTTACCTCTTCTCCTGTTTATGATCAGGTTTCGCCAAAACATTAAAACCACACGAGAGATAAACACAAAACAAAGTTACTTTGAAGACCACATGGAAGGGTCGTCAACCAGTAGACTGTTATACAGTGAGCTAGTCAGCTATTAATTTTGTTTCGGCTATAAGCGATGACCGGGGATAACTTTTGAACTTACATTAACGAAAACTACTTTCAAGATTTTTAACATTTTATTAAAAAAAGGGCGGCCGCTTTCAGACGGAAAATGGCAAAAATGATAGAGTGAATAATTCTAAAATAACCGAAAAAAACATGTAGTTTAAACTATTTAAAAAAGAATGAAGAAATTTGAAAATGAGCCCGAGCTAGAAAATGCATTTAAAAAAAATGTTTTTTAAAATTAAATTGGACAATAATATGAACAGTGAGGAACAATATACAAGTTTTTAAAAACTCGATTTTTCGAGTTCCCGGACGATGTAGAAAATCGAAAACCTTTAGTGACATGTCTATTTCCATTATTTCACTTTGCTTCTTTATATGGCCCATTTTTCAATAAGTATTCAATGTATTGATCACGTGATTAAGCAAAGGTGGCCAGCAAAAACTTCGAAAACTCGTTAAAACCAAACATTTCTTCAAGTTACATGATGCTATGTCTAAAGCAACGGTAAAGGGCCGTAAGGGAAAGCTTTATCTCTTTTAGAATTATTATTAAAAACGATGGATACTTAATAGTAAATGTTTTATCCGTGATACAAAATTAACAATGTCTTGTTTAAGTGCGCTATTTAGTACGAACTTGTGGGTGTCATTGGAACAGAGCATAAGCAACATACATGCACGGCCCTTTTTCTCACATCAATGTGTAACACTGAGCCTGCGTATGTCACTTGCGCTTATGCTCATGCTAGCTGTGATCATAAAATCAGGCTTTAGGGCCGGTACACATAGCCTGCGTGGCGGTTATTTGGGATTGGGGAGAGAGGGGGAGGGGAGGGCAAACCCTAGAGCCGCCACGCAGGGTAATGTACACTGGGCAACAAGTTGCTGCGACAGGTCGCTTAGTGCACATTACTTCTTTTTACCGTTGCGAATGCACTATTCAGTATGCAGTATTCAACCGTTTTTTGAAATACCTGTTTAATATAAAAACGTGCTCTGTGAGCTGGCTTACAGCGGTGCCGAGCGTGAACCGCTTGATCTCACACAGGCAAGAAGGTGGGGTGTGAGGAAGGAAAGTAGTTTTCCCCCTCCTTCCTCTCGATCTCCTCTACTCCGCCGTTCGTTGCTGCGTTGGTCATATCAAGCCTATAGTTTTCACATAATTGCTACGATTGGATATATAAGATCATATAAGATCCGTGCCGCCAGGATCGCAGCGATTATTTGGAGACCAGGCTTTACAAACAAACTAGTCCTGGTATAAATGGTAAACGATGTGAAGTAGAACAGCAAAAAATGCAGTCTGTCCACTGCAGAGTATGTTAGGACATCCATTGGTCTTGACGTATTCAAACAATCTCTTAGCTACAGGATGGTCTTGATCGATCTGCCATGTCATGCAGCGAAGACTTCCACCAAGGACAGGGATCTCGGCTGTTTTATACACTGGTATGACCTCTTTGGTTGTGCTGTTCTTAAAGACTTCAAAGGCTCGTTGGTTGCTTGTTTGGTTGTTGAAGAAAGGAAGGTATACAGCATTGTATGTGACTAATGAGTTAGCGTAGGAACCTGCTGCTGATGAAAACCCTTGGATCTTTTCCGGTATGAAATAAGATGGTAAAGGGACGACCTCCAGCTTTGGAAACACATCTAGGACAGCTTTCTCAATTTCGTCGTAAAGGTCCTGCGCTTCAGCATCGTCAAAAAGAGAAATGAGAAGGACATTCTTTTCGACGAAAGACACTATGCCATCAGCATGTCCAGTAGTATCCTCAGGATCAGGAATTACAGCTACTTTCCTGTTGATGGTGCTCTCTAAAGTCTTGACTAATTTATCTTTGGTCATGCCTGGATTATCTTTGTAGGCTCTGGCACTAGTTATTGCCATGTCAGCACCATTTTCTACAATATTTCCACTTTCATATACAAGATCACTTTTCTTGAAATCAGGTAAACCAACCATCTTAGCAAACTTGTAGAAATTCTCCTCGTCCCGTGCTGCTAACTTTGATGTAAGGTATTGAGGCTTGTATTTGAACTTGATTTGTTGCTTGGGCATAGCGGGTGGGAAATCCCTCATCCACATATCCAAGCCGTCGTTTACCGGAACCTCGATAAGATGAGCATTGGTGAATTTATACTCCTTGAAGTATTTCCATGCTGACTTATCGTGGACTATAATCATGTGATCTCGCCCTTTAGTTTTAACGTCCATCTCCATGATGAAGTCTGCGATATGCTGCAGGTTTCTCAGGTACTGGACATCAACTTCACCGGGAAGTGACACTACAATAACCTGTTTCTTGCTTTCATTGCTAAAATAAATAAATAAGAAACATATTAGTGTATGTATATAAAGATAAAGTACTTCTGAGTTTCTGAAAATCATAACATTAAATAATAAGTTAATTGATAAATGATAAGTTTAATTTTAAAATTAGCCTGCGTAGCAAGCGTTTCTTTTGGAGGGAACGGGAGAAAGTTGTTTTTTGGTTGTTTTGGGATAGCTGTGTTACAGATATGGCCGCGCGAAACCTAAGACGAGTACAAAACATCAAGTTAGAGGGAGGGGGAGAGGAGGGAATCGTTTCCTCAGCTCTTCTCCCCTCCCCCTCCCCCACTCTCGTTTTTTTGTACTCGTATTAGGTCTCGCGCGGCCATATCGGTAACACAGCTATCCCAAAACAACCAAAAAAGCAACTTTCTCCCGTTCCCCCCAAAAGAAACGCTTGCTACGCAGGCTATTTTAAAATATACAATTTTGTTTTACCAGTGCATAGCTATGGTGGCTCGATGGATTTCTCTTGACGCGATACTCTACGACTAGTAACCGTAAATGCGGAATCGCAGGCAAATTGTTTCGAAATAAAACTTGACGTCGGGGTTTTCAGATGAAAAGATGAAATTTTTGGATGAAATAATTTTCACTGATGTCGCATTTAACACACACTAAGCTTGGTACATTGGCTTTACTGCTCTTTTTCTCCAATTACTTTTAGCGGTTAGTCGTTCAACATTTACAGTGCGAATCACAAAACCGTGGGCACCCAGAAATATTTTAGAAATTGTTTATTGTTCGTTGAACAACTCCGCACAAACAACTATATCACCGCAAGAAGTTTGACTGATATGTAGTATAATAAACTTTTTGTAGTTAGAGTTGTTTGTGAGTTAAACAATTTCTTAAATATTTCTGGGAGCCCACGGTTTTTTGATTCGCACTGTAACTCTGAAAAGTCAACCAAATCATCTGAAATTCAAAGTAGAGGAAGAAAAAGATACCAACAACATAATTGAATGTCTATTTCCACATACATTTCTTTATATAACGAACACTCTATCGCTGAGCTTGGGCTTCCTGTAAGCAGATCTAGCGGACGTTTGCTTGGAGTAAAACGTTGCGTGACAACCGATGGTGTTTTGAGGCAAAACTGATATACAATGTAGGGCTGTCACGCAACGTTTCACTCCCCACTAAAGTATTACATAAACACACATCTTCATAAAACAATTAAATGATTGTGAATTTTCGTTTACTGCGTACAAATAATTCAAATTCAAATCACCCAATGTAAAATAATAAATAACACACATCCGGGAACGTTTTGGTGGTTTTATTAAATAGAGTGCAAAACTGGGCTTAGCTAGTACTTCAGAAACACGTATTTCATGTAGGTGCATTAATATAAAAAGGGAATAGAGTACAAATTAAACACTAAAAGTGTGCAACATAAATACCACTAAATACTGCTAAATTATGCAAATTCTTTTGTTCTCAGTTGTTTAATCAACACTATTTAGTGGTAAATAGTACAAAGTATTGCACACTTTTAGTGTTTGTACTCTACCAACTAAGTTTGTTAGTATATATAGTCCAAAAATTTGACAGCATGATTCAAGGTATTTTAATAATGACATATTCGGCTCAAGTATTAAAGTTTACATTATGTAATGACTCTATGGAAGTATGCGTGGGAGGTTAATTAAAGTTGGGCTGCCTGTATGCAAATGGTTTATTTTTATTTTGGTGGGTTCCATTTCACTCGATCGTTCAAAAACCACATGTTATGTAGACACACTAGCGTAAAATAGTACTACCGGTTTACGAAACAAAACAAAAAACATAAGGAAATGCCTTTTCAAATGAATGTACATAAATCCCGGGATATAAATGGTGGCTATTCGTACGTCACCCGTACCCGGACTTGTGTTTGCTATTGGTACGTGAGTCAAAATTATTTAGATTTAATTCACAGTGATTCTGTATTATTTCAGTAAAGAAGATACGATATATTCGTTTAGATGGAGTAAGCGATTATCGTTAGCTATATTAAACTGATTTACAGTAATTTTACGAGTCTGTACATAGTAGGCAAACGACTCATTTCGCGACACTAGAATTTTCTTCAACTCGATCGTACACGCCTGTAAATGTCACGCACTTAATAGATTATTAAAAAATTAGGTTCGATGACATTAATTACAACTTTAATAGTATACAATAAGAAAGCGTGAAAAAGAGATATTTGTAGAATCATTGTGAAAATCTAAATAATTTTGACTCACGTATTAATAGCAAACCAAAGTCCGTCAGTACGGGAGTCTTTGAATCGCTTTGCTGTACTTAATTCGTCGAATTGATAAATAAATAATAGTTCTTCAAACTCGGTCCGAAACAAATATCTTGTTCACGCTTTCTTATTGTATACAATATTAATACTATTAAAGTTGTAATTAATGTCATCGAAGCCCTAATATAAGTGCGTGACATTACGATCGAGTTGAAGAAAATTCTAAGTGTCGCGAAATGAGTCGTTTGCCTACTATGTACAGACTCGTAAAATTACTCTAAATCAGTTTATTATAGCTAACGATAATCGCTTACTCCATCTAAACGAATATATCGTATCTTCTTTACTGAAATAATACAGAATCACTGTGAAAATCTAAATAATTTTGACTCACGTACCAATAGCAAACACAAGTCCGGGTACGGGTGACGTACGAATAGCCACTGCTATAAACGCACACATATTGACTTTGAATAACTAAATCTACAAGAAACTTGAATAGTTTGTAGTCCAACAGCCAAAATCTACCGGTACTGATCGGTGTAGCAATCAAACCAGGCTACATAGGTTCAACGATATCTCGATATGTTTGAAAGAGTTCTTACCTCGAATTTGGGTCCTCGCCATGAACATGCTGACCCTTCAACATCAACAGCAAGCAAAGAACAGGGCAAAGTGCACGAGTGGCGACCGTCATTGAACCAAGATTGCACTAAAATAACTATTACGGTTTTACCCGAAGCGAAATTTTACTGCACGGTGAAGCACTGTGAAGTATATCTCAGATTTTCTCGAGCTGCTATGGTAATGTCATTTATGCATTCAAAAAGAATAACTTTTAGTTAAAATTTAATTTTGATCCGACACCATGGCATCATGGGAGATGTCATTATGCAAATGTGATGGACACAGAGGTCACGCAATATCAAAACACAAGGTTGGTTTTGAAAAACAAAGTCAATTGGAAACGTTTTGATTGCTGCAGCTGCAAAATAATTCGCTTGCTAAACACTTGGTAGAAACACATCGGATATAAAATAAACATATTTTATTGATTGAATTTATAGGATACAAATAATGTTTATTTCCCCCTTTAAAATCTATAACGAAATACCACAGGAAGCCCAGACTCAGAAGCCACATGTTCTAGTGTCTTGGGAACTTAATAGATTTAAGGTTTTTTTTTTGTGTAGTTTTGTCTTCACTTAATAGATTTAAATGTGAAATACAGTGGGACTGTCTTTAATTTCGATTGCATGCTCTACAACATAGGAGCGTAAACAGAAAATGATCCGTGAAAACGTGACAGCTTTTCATATAAACGGTTGTGTAAAATGAGACGTCTATTGCTAGCAGTGTTATTTATATACCTGTTAGATCCATGCAGTTAATATTGATTAATCGTTTAACCGAAGCGCAACACGTTGCCTATTAGAAACATCAGAGTTAACACCGCAAATTCCAAAACTGTGATTCGTGAAAATGCTTTACGTAACTCCGTGATCCGTGAAATCATGAAAAAACGGCGCGTGATTCGTGACCCCCTCTTCCTCACCCTGTATTGTCAGTCTTTCAGTTTCGTTGTTTTAGTATTAAAATAGCATATATACGACATTGTTCTTAATTTGTTCCTAAATGAAATCATTTTGAAAGTGAAGTATTAAAACATTTTACACTCACAATAATAAAATAGTTTTTTGATAGCTATTTATAATAATGGACAATGGAATGTACAAAAGTGTACAAAATATAACATCAATATTCAATGAACATCCGTTTACCCTTAAAATATTTGTTATTAATTGTAGTCTTTCAATTAATATTACATTGTTTTAATTTGTTCCTAAATGAAATCATTTTGAAAGTGAAATGTTTGCGTAAGCAGTATGCATATGCTGAGGGGTAGTGACTTGTCGACTTTCGAGCTGACGTTTTCACTGTAGTGTAAAGATACTACGAGCAGCTTGGCATTGAAAAAAGCGGCACTTAGCTATGGCAGTAAGTTGATAAAATTGATGTTTATTTTATATACTTAATCAATTAACGTTGTCGTCGAAATAGCCGGCTATAGTTCAAGCCTATATCTGGTGCAATTCAGATGCCAATGACTTTAATTAGTTAATCTACAACTGATCATTTCGATAATCAACTCTCGATCTCAACTCTTTGTATTGAAAGGCTTACATATCTATTTGAGTAACATTACAACATTTTCACATTTTATTATTATGAATTATTACTATTATTGTTATAATTTTATAATACTTCGATAAATAAACCAGTGAGTTGTTCATGCATTTCTATCTAAAATTCAATTTCATTTGATTTCTCTGATTTGTTTTCCGAATCTTGTAAATCTATGAAACCTGCCTCAAATTGAAATCGTTTTGATTCTAATGGATTTTTTGAACAACAGGAAATTGCTAAATTGATTGAAACTTCCGGATGCAACGCAGGCTATCTGCAAATTTCAAAACAAACGCATGTAAAAAATGATGAGATGGTGTTTCTGTTTTTAGGACAATTTAGATTTTCCAGTCGTCGTATATGAGAAAGACAGAGAACTTCCACCATGTCAATCACGTCAAATACTGGCAGACTACCAAGCAAACAAACTTCCCGGTCATTACTTGAGAATTAATGGCAACTACATCACTGCTGATGGGAAGTCGGATGACCAAAGTTGTAAGTGATTCCTACACCTGTGTCAGTTATAAACACTAGTTTAGATTTAGTGTTGATTGTTTAGAGTTAGTTGTTTCCCAAACAACACTAAATCTAAACTTAAAACTTGCAAATTATTATTTTTTATATAATTACCTATCGTTAACTTTCTTTTTACTTGCTTGTCTAGCCCTTGTTGTTTTCTTTCACTTCTTTCACTTTCAGATTTGTTTCATTAAGTTTGTTCACGATGTTTTATTTTTTTTCCCAGCTAATCTCCAGTGTACATATTTCAAGGAGAATTACAATCAGCAAGAGATGTTAATCTGCATTTGTGATGACAATCAAGAGCATGTCCTGGCCTATGGCAAGGACAATGCTGGAAAAGAGGGGTTTTACGTCAAGGTATATATTGATTTTTTTAGTACTGGCCAAATTTAAATTTAATTATTACATTTATTCCTTGGGCTGCTTCCTCGTAGAAGTGTGGGAAGTGACACAGGGATCCCCTAAAATATTACAGCTATGTAATAAACAATATGTAATACTGCACAATTTCAAGACAAATCTAGTTTTTTTTTTGCTGCCAAGATATGAATATAACTGAGACGGAATCTTCATTATTGAAAGAACAATTTTGGTCGCGAACTAGCTACAAATTAAAATTTGTAAAATTAAATTTGTGGCTAATCAGTTTATATAATTTGACGACTCTAGAAAACGCGTGACTATATTGCGTGTCACTCTAATTTTGTATATATATTTCCTCAAAGGGTGTTATTCCTGAAAACTGATTTCTTTTTCGTTATCGAGCTCTCTCCTGAAATATTTTCAGGAATAGAAAAAGAAATATTTTCAGCAATAACACCTTTTTGGGGCATACAGAATTCTAGAACCATCAATCTGAAATTACTATCGCGAGAATTTGTTGTCGTCAAAATCTTAATGCGGCAAATCGTAAAGTTTTCCAATATATATATATGACGGTTGTGTCATTTGTCACACTTTTCATCAAAATGATGTGTTGAGATCTTTCTTCTTCTTCTAGGGATTGGAGCTAAAACATATAAGTAAAATCAAAGATGCACAAAACGAGGGAATTGTGTTCGTCATGACGAGTTTGGATAGTGATTTTTGCTGCTTTCAGCCGTGGAAGTCCGCTTATCATCCCAAACCTTATCTGGCATTTGACGACAATGGTGACGTGATGGACCCAGCTTCGTCCAAAGATGATACCAATATTGATCGACGCAAATTCAGACTTTTGCCTGCGTAATTACTCCAAGTTATAAAATAGAACGAAGCTAACAAAGAATACAATAGATTTTCAGTACCCAACGGAGGAGCCAGAATTCACTTAAGTAAAGGCCCGTTTACACTATATAGCATTTATGTCGCGCGACAAGAGCTGCGACTTCAATTGTGATTTTAACGCAGCTTTGTCGCTGCAGTTTCGAATACGACAGAAAGTCGCAGCAAATTGCACTAAATTTCGAGCATGTTGTTCAAAGTAGCGTGGACAAATCTTGTCGCACGACAAAATTGCTAGTGTAAACTGGCCTTAAGATTGTAGATTGACAACGGACATTTATTTTATTAGTTAAACCCAAGTTCTAGGCCCTGGCATGCAATTTGTGTCTATCTCACACTAGAGGCAATCCAGCACCAATTCGAAACATCGTTAAGGATTTAAAAATTAAGTTTATTCAGTAATAAATTCTAGCATTATTCATGCAGTCTCATTGATTATTTACAGATTTCATATTTGAAGCAAGTTACAATGCACGTGTTATCATTGACTTCAGATATTTTCTGGTGGCATTGTATTTGCAATAATTTCTATATGATTATAATTTGATACATTACTGTAGTATTCATTAATTCATCAATATGCTAGCAATATTTTATTCTAAATTCACTAATATTTGTACTCTTGATATTGAAAATGATTTTAGTTTCGGTTCCATTCTTCTGCGATGACCGCCGATAAAAAAATTCCAGGGGAATGGGAACAACACTGAGACTGTTTTATTGATTCACTCAACTTTGACTCACGATGATGACAAATAAACAGACAGGCCGCCAAATAGACAGACAGACAAGAAAACAAACAGACAGACCGCCAGATAGAGAGACAGACAGACAGACAGACAAGAAAACAAACAGAGACAGACAATACAAACAAACAAACAGACAGACAGACAGACAGACAAGCAAACAAACACAAAGCAAACAGAGACAGACAATACTAACAGACAGAAAGACCGCCAGATAGACAGACAGACAGACAGACAAGAAAACAGAGACAGACAATACAAACAAACAAACAGACAGACAAGCAAACAAACACACAACAAACAAAAAGACAGACAAAAGAAAATTAGCTCACAAGTTAATGAAAACTACTCAATACCATATATTAAAATACAAAAATTATCTCCCTTAATTTCAATATCTCATTGTTTGAATTGAAATACGATTTTAAACTTCATCTCCATCATCAACACCATCACTTGTCAATAAAGGATGAGTTGGCGAAAGTCTCGGAGAGACATCAGTACTTCTTACCGCTGTACCATCTTTATTTACAAACACAAAGTCTTTTACTAGCGTCTCATCTGGTGTGGAAATATTGCTGTTACTTTTTATATGATCTTCTGATACGTCCAGTGAATTAGACTTCGCCACTGAGCCCGCCGTACATGGGACCGTGGTTATGGGTTGTGAATTTTTAAAATGTTCTTCGATATATGAATCAATGGTGTTGATGGTACATGGTGTAGATGTATTGATAACATTTGAAATAAAATCATCAGTGTTAACATCATGACTTTCATTCTGAGATAAATCTCCTTCCCTTTCTTCATTATTTACTTGAATACTATCTGTCTTGCTGTTGTCTAAAGGAGTACAGTGATCCTGTGACTGGCTCTCTGCTGTATTTGTATTATCATCAAGTTGACTTGGATTCTCGTCAGATTTTTGCCCCGGTCGAATATTGGGAGAGCTAACTTGTAATCTGCAATAAAAGAAATATAGACTAGAATATCTAACTGACAGTAAGTTATTTCTTATTATACTAAGATGTCAATTTTTGACAAGTCTTACTTAATATCTGCGTCAGTCTTACGCGAATATTTACAATATACTAAATCGAAATATGTTGAACGATTTGAATAACTATATTTCTTGACTAGCTAACTTCGCAAACATGTGAAAACTCCACTGCGTGAAAGTGAGGCTAGTCAGTCAAGACCTATGATACCTCATATCGATACTAGTGTAAGTGATAACGATGCATGGGATATATGTACCTTGTTGCTATTCCTTGATCAATGTCTATAAAATCTTTCTCCGTCTCCATGGACGTTCCCCGGTAAGTGAGCGTGCCTTTAAGAAGATCACGGACCTGAAACACCAACATATCAGACTTGTAACCAAAGTATTCACTTATAACATATCACCGACATTGCAATAAAACGTTATACAACTCATTAATAATTCATGACAAATTATAACAAAAGAAATTACAACCGTGGACTTATAGGAGGTGGTATATCTCATACAGATTCGTCCTGATTTGCATAAGTTTTAACTCGTCTTTGATTCGCCGTTATATATCACATACAGATCGGACGCAAATACTGTATATATATATATAGTATACATAAAAAAAGTTAGACTTGGTTGCTAAAAAACTACGATAGTCTACAATATCATTTGTAGCAATCAATGGTAAAAATACAATTACGTCCACAATATAAGTAGCACCATGTATTTTATTATCTAATAGTTAGAATGATCAAAGTTACATTATATTATGACCTGTTTGAGTCCTGCCAATGAAAGATAGACCACATCACGATCTCCCCCAGAATCTTTTGTAATCTCTTCTTGGAGAAGGCCTTTTACAAAGTAATGAAAACGAAAATTCAGTGTGTAATCATTGAAGGTTTTAAAATACACTTTAGGCAAAAACTTTTGCTTGACGGTAAAAGTAAATAGAGCAATATATAATACAACTATTTTCAAAATCGTTGTCACATTCAAGGACTCTTCAAGACTGCAAAGCATGCCGGTAATGTCATCGCAATTGGTTCATTTAAAACATTAGAAATAATTTACAGTTTTCACGCATAAAAGTATCGACTAAAACAGTAGCCAATCTTCAACAGAATACCTCACGCGAAAGCCGCAAGCCTATTATTGCCCATTTATAATTTTTCCCTGCAACGACAGCAGCTTGCTATGAGAATATGTCACATTCAAGACTTATGTTATGAATGGATTGATAATTATGAGCTGAAAAATACCGAAGTCCTTTGCAGTCTTTGATTGCCCAAAGAACAAGATCCTTACCGATGCATGAGTCTAACTTTCGTCCACAATACAAATACAAGCTTTGAACTCTATCGATTTCGCTGTTTAGGCCTGAAACCTGGATTTGAAGACGCTGGTGGTCCTATAACAAATGAAAAGAAAATTCAACAAAAACAAAAGAACAAAAAAATAACAAACAAGCAAACTAACAAAAAATAAATAAAATAAAATAAAATAAACAAAAATAAACAAACAAACAAAACCAGACAATTGAACAAAACACACACAAAAATAAGATGTCAAAACAAATAGAAAAACAAACTTACTTATAAACTTACAAAAACAAATAAACAAATGACCGAAAAGAAATAATAAAAAACAAAACAGCCAAAACAAACATAAAAAACAATGCATCCAAACTTCTTACCTTTTCTAATTCTTCAACGCTTTGTCTTGAGCGAGATCTCGGTCGTACCAGCTTTGTCTTCAGCTCATTACTAAGTGATTTCATTGCTCGACCAGCTGATGAACCGGTCGAGTCGGTTCGCTCTCTTGTTAATGGCGGTGATGTTAGAGGATCAGCTCTTGGCTCCCGGTACGGTTTATGTTGCAACTCTGAAGGAAACGGGAATTAAGATTTAATAGATAATAAAGTAAAGCAATAAAATAAAAAAAAAGCAAAACAACAAACAAATAATCTAACGAGTAAACAAAAACAACAAACAAAGAGAAATACAAATAAATAAACAAACAAAAGAATTAGGGTCTACGCATAAAGACAACCAAACAAAACAATAAACAAAACGAACTAACAAACGAACTGAAACGAAAGCAAAGGTTACATCCTCTTTGACAGCTAGCTATTATCTAAATAAAAGTAACTAATAAATCTTTACCTTTAGTTTGTAGTTGGTCTTGTTTATTGGCGGGAAGTCCTGTAAGTTTTGGTTCCACAAATGGCGTGTAACGCTTAGTGAAGCTAGCTAGTGCTGAATGAGGTCGTCGGGGAGTAGATTTCTAAAAAAACATCGTAAATAATATTATTATTAATATTATACAGTGTTTTCATTGACCTCTTTAACAATAAACCAGAGACCTAAATAAAATAAAGTACCTTTACGTGAAAAAGTGAGTTCAAGCAAAATAAAGTTTTTACTGCCAAGATATGAAGGATTTGGTAAACCAATATGGCGGGCAAAAGTCCAAGCCTCAAAATCCGATGTAGTTCAACATTATTTTTTACTCCGACGAAGGGCTAACGCTCGAAACCACAGTAAAGTTCAACATTTTTTACGGTGTTACAAATATCATTATATTACCTATCTTTTTATCAAACACCGACACAGCCTTTACTCGCTAGCTTCCATCTTTATTCAACAAACAATTTTGTTCGTGTACCAGCTAGAAAAATACAATTTGTGGCTAATTTATATCTTTTCTAGTCTAGAAAACGCGTGATTACATGCAATATCTCGATAACGAAAAAGCAAATTAAAAATAAACCAAATTTTCAGGAATAATAGTTTTCTGCTATATAGTTTAGATTTTATCGTCTTGATGACGCGCGTACGTTGCATGAAAACACTCAATATATTAACTTTTTGTATAATTAAAAAAAAAAAATGATATCAGTAAAACAACTTTTACCTTATGTTGCTGCTTTGCTGCTAACAGATCTAAACGCTCTAGAGTCTTCTTGTCGCTAACTAATGACCGCACTGGTTGTGTTGTTCTTGACGAAGGACGTGATTTCTGGTGAATAAATAAATACTTATAAATTGTTTCAACGACAAGAAGAGGATTACAAATACAGTTATAAGACTCAGTTATGTTAGTAACCGCTAATAGCACTAGTATCAAAGACTACTCCCACTACCCAGTTATTTTTTTTAAATTAAAGAAATATTGTAGTTCAATATGTGACATGGAAAGCACAATTATCAATGGTGTGTTTTCAAAAAGATCTTACCTTAGCACCTCGTATATTCATTGCTCGCTTTATCAATACATGGACATCTTCGTTGACATGAGGGTAGTTCATTAAATAGCTCATACAAGTAGTATAGTTGCCAGCAAACACTTAAAGCAAATCAACAACAAAGTTTCTTTCTTTCCTTCTATTCGTTTACAGCCTTTCCTTCCTTCTCTTTTTCGTTTGTTCGTTTCCTCTCTTTTTTCCTTCCTTTCTAACTATCCTTTTATTCTTTCTTTCTTCCTTTCTTTTTTTTTTCTTCCTTCCTTCCTTCTTTCCTTTCTTCGTTTTTCCTTCTTTTCTTTCTTTCTTTCTTTCTTTCTTTCTTTCTTTCTTTCTTTCTTTCTTTCTTTCTTTCTTTCTTTCTTTCTTTCTTTCTTTCTTTCTTTCTATCAAGAAAAAGATACCAACAACATAATTGAATGTCTATTTCCACATACGTTTCTTTATATAACGAACACTCTATCGCTGAGCTTGGGCTTCCTGTAAGCAGATCTAGCGGACGTTTGCTTGGAGTAAAACGTTGCGTGACAACCGATGGTGTTTTGAGGCAAAACTGATATACAATGTAGGGCTGTCTCACGCAACGTTTCACTCCCCACTAAAGTATTACATAAACACACATCTTCATAAAACAATTAAATGATTGTGAATTTTCGTTTACTGTGTACAAATAATTCAAATTCAAATCACCCAATGTAAAATAATAAATAACACACATCCGGGAACGTTTTGGTGGTTTTATTAAATAGAGTGCAAAACTGGGCTTAGCTAGTACTTCAGAAACACGTATTTCATGTAGGTGCATTAATATAAAAAGGGAATAGAGTACAAATACTAAAAGTGTTTAACATAAATACCACTAAATTATGCAAATTCTTTTGTTCTCTATTGTTTAATCAACACTATTTAGTGGTAAATAGTACAAAGTATTGCACACTTTTAGTGTTTGTACTCTACCAACTAAGTTTGTTAGTATATATAGTCCAAAAATTTGACAGCATGATTCAAGGTATTTTAATAATGACATATTCGGCTCAAGTATTAAAGTTTATGGAAGTATGCGTGGGAGGTTAATTAAAGTTGGGCTGGCTGTATGCAAATGGTTTATTTTTATTTTGGTGGGTTCCATTTCACTCGATCGTTCAAAAACCACATGTTATGTAGACACACTAGCGTAAAATAGTACTATCGGCTACGAAACAAAACAAAAAACATATAGAAATATCTTTTCAAATTAATGTACATAAATCCCGGGACATAAATGTACACCTATTGACTTTGAATAACTAAATCTACAAGAAACTTGAATAGTTTGTAGTCCAACAGCCAAAATCTACCGGTACTGATCGGTGTAGCAATCAAACCAGGCTAAATAGGTTCAACGATATCTCGATATGTTTGAAAGAGTTCTTACCTAAGTTGGGTCCTCGCCATGAACATGCTGACTCTTCAACATCAACAGCAAGCAAAGAACAGGGCAAAGTGCACGAGTGGCGACCGTCATTGAACCAAGATTGCACTAAAATAACTATTACGGTTTTACCCGAAGCGAAATTTTACTGCACGGTGAAGCACTGTGAAGTATATCTCAGATTTTCTCGAGCTGCTATGGTAATGTCATTTATGCATTCAAAAAGAATAACTTTTAGTTAAAATTTAATTTTGATCCGACACCATGGCATCATGGGAGATGTCATTATGCAAATGTGATGGACACAGAGGTCACGCAATATCAAAACACAAGGTTGGTTTTGAAAAACAAAGTCAATATGGAAACGTTTTGATTGCTGCAGCTGCAAAATAATTCGCTTGCTAAACACTTGGTAGAAACACATCGGATATAAAATAAACATATTTTATTGATTGAATTTATAGGCTACAAATAATGTTTATTTCCCCCTTTAAAATCTATAACGAAATACCACAGGAAGCCCAGACTCAGAAGCCACATGTTCTAGTGTCTTGGGAAGCCTGTGTTTAACTTAATAGATTTAAATGTGAAATACAGTGGGACTGTCTTTAATTTCGATTGCATGCTCTACAACATAGGAGCGTAAACAGAAAATGATCCGTGAAAACGTGACAGCTTTTCATATAAACGGTTGTGTAAAATGAGACGTCTATTGCTAGCAGTGTTATTTATATACCTGTTAGATCCATGCAGTTAATATTGATTAACCGTTTAACCGAAGCGCAACACGTTGCCTATTAGAAACATCAGAGTTAACACCGCAAATTCCAAAACTGTGATTCGTGAAAATGCTTTACGTAACTCCGTGATCCGTGAAATCATGAAAAAACGGCGCGTGATTCGTGACCCCCTCTTCCTCACCCTGTATTGTCAGTCTTTCAGTTTCGTTGTTTTAGTATTAAAATAGCATATATACGACATTGTTCTTAATTTGTTCCTAAATGAAATCATTTTGAAAGTGAAGTATTAAAACATTTTACACTCACAATAATAAAATAGTTTTTTGATAGCTATTTATAATAATGGACAATGGAATGTACAAAAGTGTACAAAATATAACATCAATATTCAATGAACATCCGTTTACCCTTAAAATATTTGTTATTAATTGTAGTCTTTCAATTAATATTACATTGTTTTAATTTGTTCCTAAATTAAATCATTTTGAAAGTGAAATGTTTGCGTAAGCAGTATGCATATTCTGAGGGGTAGTGACTTGTCGACTTTCGAGCTGACGTTTTCACTGTAGTGTAAAGATACTACGAGCAGCTTGGCATTGAAAAAAGCGGCACTTAGCTATGGCAGTAAGTTGATAAAATTGATGTTTATTTTATATACTTAATCAATTAACGTTGTCGTCGAAATAGCCGGCTATAGTTCAAGCCTATATCTGGTGCAATTCAGATGCCAATGACTTTAATTAGTTAATCTACAACTGATCATTTCGATAATCAACTCTCGATCTCAATTCTTTGTATTGAAAGGCTTATATTTTTTTTTGAGTAATATTATAACGTTTTCACAATTTATTATTATGAATTATTACTATTATTGTTATAATTTTATAATACTTCGATAAATAAACCAGTGAGTTGTTCATGCATTTCTATCTAAAATTCAATTTTATTTGATTTCTGATTTGTTTTCCGAATCTTGTAAATCTATGAAACCTGCCTCAAATTGAAATCGTTTTGATTCTAATGGATTTTTTGAACAACAGGAAATTGCTAATTGATTGAACTTCCGGATGCAACGCAGGCTATCATTAATTTATGCAAATTTCAAAACAAACGCATGTAAAAAATGATGAGATGGTGTTTCTGTTTTTAGGACAATTTAGATTTTCCAGTCGTCGTATATGAGAAAGACAGAGAACTTCCACCAGGTCAATCACGTCAAGTACTGGCAGACTACCAAGCAAACAAACTTCCCGGTCATTACTTGAGAATTAATGGCAACTACATTACTGCTGATGGGAAGCCGGATGACCAAAGTTGTAAGTGATTCCTACACCTGTGTCAGTTATAAACACTAGTTTAGATTTAGTGTTGATTGTTTAGAGTTAGTTGTTTCCCAAACAACACTAAATCTAAACTTAAAACTTGCAAATTATTATTTTTTATATAATTACCTATCGTTAACTTTCTTTTTACTTGCTTGTCTAGCCCTTGTTGTTTTCTTTCACTTCTTTCACTTTCAGATTTGTTTCATTAAGTTTGTTCACGTTTTTTTTTTTTTTTTCCAGCTTATCTCAAGTGTACATATTTCAAGGAGAATTCAGACTGGTTAGTCTGCATTTGTGATGAAAAACAAGAGCATGTCCTGGCCTATGGCAAGGACAATGCTGGAAAAGAGGGGTTTTACGTCAAGGTATATATTTATTTTTTTAGTACTGGCCAAATTTAAATTTAATTATTACATTTATTCCTTGGGCTGCTTCCTCGTAGACGTGTGGGAAGTGACACAGGGATCCCCTAAAATATTACAGCTATGTAATAAACAATATGTAATACTGCACAATTTCAAGACAAATCTAGTTTTTTTTTTGCTGCCAAGATATGAATATAACTGAGACGGAATCTTCATTATTGAAAGAACAATTTTGGTCGCGAACTAGCTAGAAATTAAAATTTGTAAAATTAAATTTGTGGCTAATCAGTTTATATAATTTGACGACTCTAGAAAACGCGTGACTATATTGCGTGTCACTCTAATTTTGTATATATATTTCCTCAAAGGGTGTTATTCCTGAAAACTGATTTCTTTTTCGTTATCGAGCTCTCGATAACGAAAAAGAAATATTTTCAGGAATAGAAAAAGAAATATTTTCAGCAATAACACCTTTTTGGGGCATACAGAATTCTAGAACCATCAATCTGAAATTACTATCGCGAGAATTTGTTGTCGTCAAAATCTTAATGCGGCAAATCGTAAAGTTTTCTAATATATATATATGACGGTTGTGTCATTTGTCACACTTTTCATAAGAATGATGTGTTGAGATCTTTTTTCTTCTTCTAGGGATTGGAGCTAAAACATATTAGTAAAATCAAAGATGCACAAAACGAGGGAATTGTGTTCGTCATGATGAGTTTGGATAGGGATTTTTGCTGCTTTCAGCCGTGGAAGTCCGCTTATCATCCCAAACCTTTTCTGGCATTTGACGACAATGGTGACGTGATGGACCCAGCTTCGTCCAAAGATGATACCAATATTGATCGACGCAAAGTATTCAGACTTTTGCCTGCGTAATTACTCCAAGTTATACAATAGAACGAAGCTAACAAAGAATACAATAGATTTTCAGTACCCAACGGAGGAGCCAGAATTCACTTAAGTGAAGGCCCGGTTTACACTATATAGCATTTATGTCGCGCGACAAGAGCTGCGACTTCAATTGTGATTTTAACGCAGCTTTGTCGCTGCAGTTTCGAATACGACAGAAAGTCGCAGCAAATTGCACTAAATTTCGAGCATGTTGTTCAAAGTAGCGTGGACAAATCTTGTCGCACGACAAAATTGCTAGTGTAAACTGGCCTTAAGATTGTAGATTGACAACGGACATTTATTTTATCAGTTAAACCCAAGTTCTAGGCCCTGGCATGCAATTTGTGTCTATCTCACACTAGAGGCAATCCAGCACCAATTCGAAACATCGTTAAGGATTTAAAAAGTTTATTCAGTAATAAATTCTAGCATTATTCATGCAGTCTCATTGATTATTTACAGATTTCATATTTGAAGCATGTTACAATGCACGTGTTATCATTGATTTCAGATATTTTCTGGTGGCATTGTATTTGCAATAATTTCTATATGATTATAATTTGATAATTACTGTAGTATTCATTAACTCATCAATATGCTAGCAATATTTTATTCTAAATTCACTAATATTTGTACTCTTGATATTCAAAATGATTTTAGTTTCGGTTCCATTCTTCTGCGATGACCGCCGATAAAAAAATTCCAGGGGAATGGGAATAACACTGAGACTGTTTTATTGATTCACTCAACTTTGACTCACGATGATGACAAATAAACAGACAAACCAGCAAATAGACAGACAGACAAGAAAACAAACAGACAGACCACCAGATAGAGAGACAGACAGACAAGAAAACAAACAGAGACAGACAATACAAACAAACAGACAGACAGATAGACAGACAGACAAGCAAACAAACACAAAGCAAACAGAGACAGACAATACAAACAGACAGAAAGATCGCCAGATAGACAGACAGACAATACAAACAAACAAACAAACAGACAGACAAGCAAACAAACACACAACAAACAAAAAGACAGACAAAAGAAAATTAGCTCACAAGTTAATGAAAACTACTCAATACCATATATTAAAATACAAAAATTATCTCCCTTAATTTCAATATCTCATTGTTTGAATTGAAATAGGATTTTAAACTTCATCTCCATCATCAACACCATCACTTGTCAATAAAGGATGAGTTGGCGAAAGTCTCGGAGAGACATCAGTACTTCTTACCGCTGTACCATCTTTATTTACAAACACAAAGTCTTTTACTAGCGTCTCATCTGGTGTGGAAATATTGCTGTTACTTTTTATATGATCTTCTGATACGTCCAGTGAATTAGACTTCGCCACTGAGCCCGCCGTACATGGGACCGTGGTTATGGGTTGTGAATTTTTAAAATGTTCTTCGATATATGAATCAATGGTGTTGATGGTACATGGTGTAGATGTATTGATAACATTTGAAATAAAATCATCAGTGTTAACATCATGACTTTCATTCTGAGATAAATCTCCTTCCCTTTCTTCATTATTTACTTGAATACTATCTGTCTTGCTGTTGTCTAAAGGAGTACAGTGATCCTGTGACTGGCTCTCTGCTGTATTTGTATTATCATCAAGTTGACTTGGATTCTCGTCAGATGTTTGCCCCGGTCGAATATTGGGAGAGCTAACTTGTAATCTGCAATAAAAGAAATATAGACTAGAATATCTAACTGACAGTAGATTATTTCTTATTATACTAAGATGTCAATTTTCGACAAGTCTTACTTAATATCTGCGTCAGTCTTACGCGAATATTTACAATATACTAAATCGAAATATGTTGAACGATTTGAATAACTATATTTCTTGACTAGCTAACTTCGCAAACATGTGAAAACTCCACTGCGTGAAAGTGAGGCTAGTCAGTCAAGACCTATGATACCTCATATCGATACTAGTGTAAGTGATAACGATGCATGGGGTATATGTACCTTGTTGCTATTCCTTGATCAATGTCTATAAAATCTTTCTCCGTCTCCATGGACGTTCCCCGGTAAGTGAGCGTGCCTTTAAGAAGATCACGGACCTGAAACACCAACATATCAGACTTGTAACCAAAGTATTCAGTTATAACATATCACCGACATTGCAATAAAACGTAATATACAGTTATATATACAAATACATTAATAATTCATGACAAATTATCAAAAGAAATTACAACCGTGGACTTATAGGAGGTGGTATATCTCATACAGATTCGTCCTGATTTGCACAAGTTTTAACTCGTCTTTGATTCGCCGTTATATATCACATACAGATCGGACGCAAATACTGTATATATATATATAGTATACATAAAAAAAGTTAGACTTGGTTGCTAAAAAACTACGATAGTCTACAATATCATTTGTAGCAATCAATGGTAAAAATACAATTACGTCCACAATATAAGTAGCACCATGTATTTTATTATCTAATAGTTAGAATGATCAAAGTTACATTATATTATGACCTGTTTGAGTCCTGCCAATGAAAGATAGACCACATCACGATCTCCCCCAGAATTCTTTGTAATCTCTTCTTGGAGAAGGCCTTTTACAAAGTAATGAAAACGAAAATTCAGTGTGTAATCATTGAAGGTTTTAAAATACACTTTAGGCAAAAACTTTTGCTTGACGGTAACAGTAAATAGAGCAATATATAATACAACTATTTTTAAAATCGTTGTCATATTCAAGGACTCTTCAAGACTGCAAAGCATGCCGGTAATGTCATCGCAATTGGTTAATTTAAAACATTAGAAATAATTTACAGTTTTCACGCATAAAAGTATCGACTAAAACAGTAGCCAATCTTCAACAGAATACCTCACGCGAAAGCCGCAAGCCTATTATTGCCCATTTATAATTTTTCCCTGCAACGACAGCCGCTTGCTATGAGAATATGTCACATTCAAGACTTATGTTATGAATGGATTGATAACTATGAGCTGAAAAATACCGAAGTCCTTTGCAGTCTTTGATTGCCCAAAGAACAAGATCCTTACCGATGTATGAGTCTAACTTTCGTCCACAATACAAATACAAGCTTTGAACTCTATCGATTTCGCTGTTTAGGCCTGAAACCTGGATTTGAAGACGCTGGTGGTCCTATAACAAATGAAAAGAAAATTCAACAAAAACAAAAGAACAAAAAAATAACAAACAAGCAAACTAACAAAAATATATAAAAAAAATAAACAAAAATAAACAAACAAACAAAACCAGACAATTGAACAAAACACACAAAAATAAGATGTCAAAACAAATAGAAAAACAAACTTACTTATAAACTTACAAAAACAAATAAACAAATGACCGAAAAGAAATAATAAAAAACAAAACAGCCAAAACAAACATAAAAAACAATGCATCCAAACTTCTTACCTTTTCTAATTCTTCAACGCTTTGTCTTGAGCGAGATCTCGGTCGTACCAGCTTTGTCTTCAGCTCATTACTAAGTGATTTCATTGCTCGACCAGCTGATGAACCGGTCGAGTCGGTTCGCTCTCTTGTTAATGGCGGTGATGTTAGAGGATCAGCTCTTGGCTCCCGGTACGGTTTATGTTGCAACTCTGAAGGAAACGGGAATTAAGATTTAATAGATAATAAAGTAAAGCAATAAAATAAAAAAGCAAAACAACAAACAAATAATCTAACGAGTAAACAAAAACAACAAACAGAGAGAAATACAAATAAATAAACAAACAAAAGAATTAGGGTCTACGCATAAAGACAAGCAAACAAAACAATAAACAAAACGAACCGTAACAAACGAACTGAAACGAAAGGAAAGGTTACATCCTCTTTGACAGCTAGCTATTATCTAAATAAAAGTAATTAACAAATCTTTACCTTTAGTTTGTAGTTGGTCTTGTTTATTGGCGGGAAGTCCTGTAAGTTTTGGTTCCACAAATGGCGTGTAACGCTTAGTGAAGCTAGCTAGTGCTGAATGAGGTCGTCGGGGAGAAGATTTCTAAAAAAACATCGTAAATAGTATTATTATTAATATTATACAGTGTTTTCATTGACCTCTTTAACAATAAACCAGAGACCTAAATAAAATAAAGTACCTTTACGTGAAAAAGTGAGTTCAAGCAAAATAAAGTTTTTACTGCCAAGATATGAAGGATTTGGTAAACCAATATGGCGGGCAAAAGTCCAAGCCTCAAAATCCGATGTAGTTCAACATTATTTTTTACTCCGACGAAGGGCTAACGCTCGAAACCTCAGTAAAGTTCAACATTTTTTACGGTGTTACAAATATCATTATATTACCTATCTTTTTATCAAACACCGACACAGCCTTTACTCGCTAGCTTCCATCTTTATTCAACAAACAATTTTGTTCGTGTACCAGCTAGAAAAATACAATTTGTGGCTAATTTATATCTTTTCTAGTCTAGAAAACGCGTGATTACATGCAATATCTCGATAACGAAAAAGCAAATTAAAAATAAACCAAATTTTCACGAATAATAGTTTTCTGCTATATAGTTTAGATTTTATCGTCTTGATGACGTTGCATGAAAACACTCAATATATTAACTTTTTGTATAATTAAAAAAAAAAAAAAAATGATATCAGTAAAACAACTTTTACCTTATGTTGCTGCTTTGCTGCTAACAGATCTAAACGCTCTAGAGTCTTCTTGTCGCTAACTAATGACCGCACTGGTTGTGTTGTTCTTGACGAAGGACGTGATTTCTGGTGAATAAATAAATACTTATAAATTATTTCAACGACAAGAAGAGGATTACAAATACAGTTATAAGACTCAGTTATGTTAGTAACCGCTAATAGTACTAGTATCAAAGACTACTCCCACTACCCAGTTATTTTTTTTAAATTAAAGAAATATTGTAGTTCAATATGTGACATGGACAGCACAATTATCAATGGTGTGTTTTCAAAAAGATCTTACCTTAGCACCTCGTAGATTCATTGCTCGCTTTATCAATACATGGACATCTTCGTTGACATGAGGGTAGTTCATTAAATAGCTCATACAAGTAGTATAGTTGCCAGCAAACACTTAAAACAAATCAACAACAAAGTTTCTTTCTTTCCTTCTATTCGTTTACAGCCTTTCCTTCCTTCTCTTTTTCGTTTGGTCGTTTCCTCTCTTTTTTTTCCTTCCTTCCTTCCTTCCTTCCTTCCTTCCTTCCTTCCTTCCTTCCTTCCTTCCTTCCTTCCTTCCTTCCTTCCTTCCTTCCTTCCTTCCTTCCTTCCTTTCTATCTATCCTTTTATTCTTTCTTTCTTTCTTTCTTTCTTTTTTTTTTCTTCCTTCCTTCCTTCTTTCCTTTCTTCGTTTTTCCTTCTTTTCTGTCTTTCTTTCTTTCTTTCTTTCTTTGTTTCTTTCTTTGTTTCTTTGTTTCTTTCTTTCTTTGTTTCTTTCTTTCTTTCTTTCTTTGTTTCTTTGTTTCTTTGTTTCTTTGTTTCTTTCTTTCTTTCTTTCTTTCTTTCCTTCTTTCTTCCTTCCTTTCTTCGTTTTTCCTTCTTTTACTCATTTTCCCCCGTCCTCCCTTTTTTTTCTTTGTGTGCTTTCCTCCATAATAAGGATCGTCAAGGTTTCGTTACACATTGTTATCTTACATCACGAACAAACCTTGCACAAAATAATCATATGCAACGTTTTCAAGGAGATATTCAATATGTACTTACATTTATTACGGATGGCCTGTAGCATAACAAGGTAGATATATTCAACAAGATCTAGATGACGTCCTTCGGCGAACAGAGCGTCCCAGATAACGAGAACATCTTGGAATGGAAATTCACGACTAAACAGAAGACGAATCCACCGTCTAAAAAAATGGATGAAAATTATTGAATATTAATCAAGCTAATAAACGAATGAATGAATGAACGAGCGAACAAACGAATGAATGAAAAGATAGATGGATGAGAAATTGAATGATAAAATTCATCACTAAATGAGCAAATAAAAGAATGATCGAATGAATCTATAAATCAGTAAGTAGTTAAATAAACAAACGAACGAATGATCGAAGGAATGTGTCTTTGCAAAATAAACTGGTCACATATAGCAGTTAGCTTTACTCACAGGCCATATACTTGAGGTTCAATATTCATTTCTTTCAAATGAAACCACAGATCAGTATCATGTTTCCGAAGCAAATGATCCTGAATTTTATTCAGCTTCTTTACTATGGCGGTTGGCTGCAATGGACAAACCTTATTAATAACAACATCAGTGGCCTTGTTTAATAAAACTGTAAAACATGAATGCTGATATATCATAAGATACAAGATACACCTAATTGCAAGAAGGTTGTCACTGAAAAAAGAACATATTCAGTAATTTAGTAAGAAAGAAATAACAAAAGAAAGAGTTCAAGCTGGAGTGATCTTATTTTGTCTTTTAATTCATTCCTTTCCCGTTAAACTACAAAAGTCAGGACAACGTTGTTGCAATTAGGTGTATGTATATAGTGGAGAAGATGCTGCAAAAGAAGTGATTTGCTTATTTAAAGTCTATTCAGAATGTTGACCCAATGAATAACATGGATGGTACTTACAGGCGCAGTTAATGGACCAGCAAATGGCTCTGATTTACCCAAAAACTGAAAATAATAGTGTTCAACAAAAGAATGGGTGTAAGTGATGCGTACACAACATGCATGGTTTCACATCATTGTTAGTAGAATTACACATGAAAGAAATTAAATACACTGAACAAAACAAAACAGTTAACATGGAAGCCATGCAAATGAGAACTGCAACATTAAGCCTCGGTCAAACGGCAATGATAGTTGATGATAGTTGATGATAGTTCCAACTATCATGTGCATTTGACCACCAACTATCATGCAAAATCATCGACTATCATGGACTATCATAGAATTTGATAGTCCATGATAGTTTTTGCTGTTTGACCACGCGTACAGGATAGTTGATGATGGTTGAGACACCTTCAACTATCATCAACTATCATAGCCGTTTGACCTCTGCTTTAGACTATTCGAGAAAACTTGAAAGATAAGGGGGGTAGTAAATTAAGGGGTAGTAAATTAGAACACAGCCTCCTCTGCAGGAACCACTGTCATGGGCTTCCTGTATAGGAAAGTGGAAGATGGAGAATGTGTTCAGTCTCCTTACTGTCAATTACAAAGGAAGCCCAAAGGAGGAAAAGAAGTAGCCTGCAGAGAAACTATAGTTGGAGAAAAAAATAAGATAACAACTGGTCACACTGTTAGTGTTTCTAGCAAACAGTACACTGTATTTTTACATTTACGTAAAGTACATCGAGTTAAGGTGGCCAATTTGAAGAACTGTTCTTCTTGACTGGCTAGCCTTAACACCATCGTGAGAATGAGGCTAGCCAGTCAAGACAATAACATGCTGTCATATTTGGTCTATTTCCCTGGCAATTGATTAACAAACATAATGTGACGATGTAATGTGATAATGTGACAGTAAGTTTTTATCTACACTTTTTATTCCAATTAATTCTGAGCAAAGTCCACTAGTAGTTGTTTCTCAAATGCTTGATAATAAACTAGCACTATTGGCCAGTAAGAAGGAGCTAATTAGTCATAGTGTCAAGTCTATGCTGTACCTTGTTTTGCTCTGGTATTTTATGATGTTGATACCAAGCCTCAGTCACTTCCATTAGTTGACAGAACATAGCACTTTAGGTAAGAAACAGAACATAAATGGGACATTATCACATGTTACAGTGTATGTAATATTGTATGCATGCATACATCATCATCACAATAATAACCAGCTGAATTGACCTTCAGAACAAACACAAAGTCAACCAATCAGAATTGAGGATTCAAAATCATGAATAGCATTTCCCATTATTCTGCCAAGAGAATTTATAAAACACAAGTTCTTCTTTCTTTAAATTAATTGTAAACACTAGTCAAACCCATGGTGGGATTATATGTCAATCAACAAGAAAAGTATACTTGAAAAATGCTTGAAAATTGCTAGCCAAAAATAGTGACCCACAATTCTTTTCAGGGAAGGCAATCAACTCAGCTGGAATCAACATAATCATCATTATATCATACCCATCACCATAATCAACATTGTCATCATTACCATCATCATCATCTTCAATGTACTATCATCAGCATCATTACCATCATTATCGTCATCATAATTATCATAGTCATCACCATCATCGATCATTGCCATCATCATCACCATCATTGCCATCATCATCATCATCACCATCACCATTATTGACATCACCATCATCATCACCATCATTGCCAACACCATCATCATCATAATTAAGAGTCCATGTATATAAGCTTACAAGGCATCATGTTCAGTATATGCTGGATCCAATAAACATCTGATGGTTTCACTCCTGTCAAAAAAAGAAAACATAAAAATAGATAAAAAACATTTAATTTGAACAAAGCAAATTTATTAGTTCATTAACTTACAAGCCATCCCCATCCACATATTTGTGAGCCTTGGAATCACATTCCAGAACATAAACAATTGGAGCTAGAAGTTCATGCATTCCCTGCAATATAAATAAATAACTTTAACTTTATTTCATATAATTTACAACTTACTTTGCCACCCACAAACTTATCTAGATGCATGACCAGTGCAAATTGCACATGACAGCACTTCTCTGTAACATTTTGACTATAATCTGTCAGTGGCAGTCTTCACCAGTTATGACACTTTAGACAAATGCCTTAAGTCTATAACCTAACTTGTACATTCAATTGATAAACATAACAGAACAGGTTCCCATTTAAATCTGTACTTTCCCATTTAAATCTGTACTCATGCAAATTTTGTTGATGTGTGCTAAACACACAGATCAACCAATCAGAGAAGTTCACTTCAGAAATAATATACTCTGATTGGTTGATCTGTGTGTTTAGCACACATCAATCCAATTTGCATAAGTACAAATTTAAATGGGAACCTGTTAACAAACTTTAAGGTTAACATACATCAGTGATGAGCATTATGAGCACATCTTTTTTCTATCCAAGGGAAAGGGGAGAGGAAGGTGAGACAAAACATCAAATTGAATGAAGATAGTGGTAACGACCAAGAAGAAGATAACTTTCGTTCCATAACTGAAAAGTGTTTATACCTGTTTATATCCTAGAGATTCATTCTTCTTAACATAACAAAACAACAGGTTCATCATTGTTTCTCTGTAACGACAAAGACAAATACATTGTAAAATGCCTATAAACCCTGGCTTTTTGCTATTTCTTTTAAAAGTACTGGTCCTAAATAACAATTTTCCAGAAGAATAATATACTGCAATAAAAACTGTGCATTTTATAGCGGTTTGAATATGCCAAAAAATATTTTCTTCTTCTGGAAAATTGTTATTTAGGACCAGTACTTTTAATAGAAATAGCAAACAGCCAGGAATTATAGGCACTTTAATATATTTTACTGTGCATATATAAACAAAATAATAATATAATCAAAGTAAAGACAAATGTATAGTAATTATGATCTTACTTGACTCTTGAGGAGTTGAAGAATTCAATCTCAGGGTAACTAAAACAAATGAAAAGGTTTGGAATCGCTTAGAGGTTCAGACTTTAATTTTTTTTCACATAAAGACTTATGAATAAATATAAAACAATACAAAAATAATACATTTTAAATAGACAGCAACTGTTAGATGATGCATAGTTAGAATAAACACACACAGTGTAGAGCACTATCTGAGGTACATAATTTATGTGGTGATAAATAAATAATACCATTCAATCCATCCATAATTTATTATGGCACCCCACAAATTAAGCAATATAAATAAACAAATTGTCCGATTAATATTAAGTGCAATGTTGACTTACAGTCTATCCAAGTCTTGTTTTATCACTGCTTTTAATTCATTATCTTTGAAGAACTGCTGCCATGGACTCTGTTAGAAATAACCATTAAATGTTTACATGAATGCAGTGGCAAATACAAAAGGACACTGTCTAGGTCCACTACGTACTTTAAGGTATTAATTAACACCATTGTATAAATGGACATGATAAAACAGTGATGATCAATGGTGGCAATCAACGTAAAAAAAAGGTTAGATAAAATGCAATTGTAGCTCATTTTAATAGACCCATTCAGCTTCAATGTTTACCCACTTCAAACTAAGTGTTCATTCCATTTGGATTTAAATATTTTCAAACATAAAAGAACAACTCTCAAGGGAATGTCTTGTGGTCTGAAATGTGCAATTTTCATACAGAACTAAAAGCCTTAGGGTCTATTGTATTCAACTTTAATTGATAAAGCAATTCAGAGTAGTATAAAAGGTACCAGCCCATAAAACGATATATCTGGAAATAGAGTTAGCTATAGGCCAGAATGCAGACTTAGAACATAGAATAGTCTGTGATATTTTAAGCCACAAAAAAGTAAGTAGTGCAATAATTAAGATATGAAGCAATGCATCAATATCATTTTAAGTCACTTACGCTGTCATCAAGAGACAAAGGGTGAAGGATATGCAAACTTTCAACGTCTTCATTAGACTTGCTTGGATCTACCAAACTCTGAAAAGATTATTCACAATTTTATTAAATCCATGTGTTTGAAAATTACACATATATATAAAAGATTTGACTTGCAGCTACCTTCTGTTTAAATGTTTCATAATCATTACGTAATTGTTTTGTTTTTGAGATCCACTGTGATAGGTCCTCTGGTAAACAATCAAGGAACAGCTGAGAAAACATTAAAAGAAAAGAGGTGGATCTATTTTAGAGCTTGAGTGAATAGATTCTCTCCATGCCCCCTTTGACTTTACACTCCTTTTCCCTCTCTTTTTTTCCCTTAAATCCCATCCTCTTCTTCCCTCCCCTTTCCACACCTGGTTTTATTTCCCCCTTTGTCCCACAACCTTCCCCTCCTCTTAAACCACACGTTCTCCAACGTCAGCCTTCTCCCCTCACTTCTTTTTCCAATACCTTTTGATCATTCCCCCTTCTCCCTCACCTTCACCAACCCCTTCTCCCCTTCCCCCTTCTCCCCTCCCCCTTCTCCCCTCCCCCTTCTCCCCCTCCTTCTCCCCTACCCCTTTGCCCAAACCTTTTTAATATCCCACTTCTCCACTCCCCATTTTTCCCACACTCTCTTTTTCACTTCCCCCTTCCCATCTTTTCCCATCTATTTTGATTTTCCCCTCCTATATACATACACTACCTTCCTTCCTTCCCACACCCACATACTACTGGTACTTGCCTCATTTCTGTCTGTGATGACAAACAACCACCCATACAATTTTCTGCTGTATTATATTTATGTAACACTTTGGTTTATTTACCTTCCATGCAATACTTCTATACTTTGAATGTCTTAACTTTCCAGTCAAGGCATGCTGGGACAGCTGAAACAGTTATGATGCAACATTTATAATGTAATTTATATGATTATGTATACACATACAATAATGAACTAGACAATTATCAATATACATGTAGTCAATCAATATCAATACAGTATTTTGATTTTTAACTATAAGTTGGATTTACATTCATTTGGTATACTGTAGGTGTGTAATTTCAGTTGTATGCCAAATGTAATCAATTTACAGTGAGTTCTAAAACAATATCTTAATAATTGGATATAAATCAGTTGATAGAATTTGTAAAAACATGTATCCTGGTTCAACAGCACATTGACTCACCTGATGAAAATAGTCTTCAGACTTAAAAAGCAATTTCCATTCTCTTCTGAAAACAATTAGTAAACATAGTTATGGTGCAAATGCTCTGATAAACAATTCTAAATAAAAACACCCGAGTATAATCATGATAACAATATAAATAAATAGTACATGCATGATAAAAATATGAATAAATAGTACATGCATGATAAAAATATGAATAAATAACACAATAAAAAAATTAATATGAATAAATAGCACAGATACTAATTGTTATCTGGACTGCAAAACAGTCCCTTCTTTTACACAAAAACTCCGAAGAAATGAATTAAAGTTTGATCGAGCGAAGTTTTGGATGAGAGAGAATGAGAAGAGGAGTGACAGACGAACAGGGAGTGCAGGGGCGGATCCAGGATTTTACAAAGGGGGGTGGCTAACTCCAGAAGAATATTAAAAGGATAGGTCTAGGGTTGCGGACAACTCTTTATGTCTAGGCAATGCAAAATTCATATCATACATTTATTATTTGTAAAAATAACTCGATATCTCGGACACCTCTAGTATATTACGGACTTTTCCCAGCCCTTGAATGTCTGTAAATAGAGGTTCCACTGTACCTATTTAAAAAGGCGAAGGAACCGAAAAGGATACACAAATATGCAGAATATGGATTGGCACGTAACTGCAATCTGAAATAAACACCGGCGATGTTCAAAGTAAGCAGATTAGAACGATCATTTATGTCCCGAGATCAATTAAGAGTTGCCTTTTCGAATTGACAGTTACTTATTACTTATCACCTAAATATAAGGCTTCAAAAACAAATATAGCAGAATATCAAACAGATAAAAGTACAAACCTTACAACATTAGGTATGGCTTCCGCAAAATGATGATTACCGTGGTACGTAATTTTGCGACCATGAAAATTAGTTTTTTTTGGATGAACGCTGCTACCATGTACTACAGGCTCTCAACAACTGAGATTTACGAGAATAATAATAAAGTATTGATTCCGATCAAAATAAAACTAATTATTTAATATTATTATATTATTCAAGTTAACTCTTTGATTATTTTTATACAATGGGACATATTCATATTTTTTTCTTTTATTTACTGATTATAATCAACTAATCATTTTATTTTTCCTGTTTTAAATCCTGCAATAAGGGGGGTGGCTAGCCACCCAATCCATCCCCGCCCCCGCCCCCCTCGATCCGCCCCTGGAGTGAGGCAAGAGGGGAGGCATATGCAGAGTACCTTTCGGTAGATCTTGCTGCCTCATATGTCATGTCTCTCCTCTTTCTCTCTTGGGCAAAACTTCACTTGTTTCTTGGAGTTTTTATGTAAAAATATGTAATATTAGTTATCAAGAACCAATGATATGAGCATTAATTATAATGTTCTATCTGATAACTATCATTTCTTACTCTAAGTTTTGTTTCTCATCCCAAGGCTTTGTATCAAAGAAATGGATATCATTATCTCCTTCACCATCACTGGTACTAAGAGCTCCAAGGGGATCACTGATTACTGAGAAGTTATCTTTGATCAAATCAGACAGCTGTTCATTGTCACTAAGGACTGATTGTCCTTCACCAACTGCTGAGAGAGGGTCAGAAATGAAGGAAGAGCTTTCAGACAGGCCACTGTCTCTGTTGCATGCTGTAATACAATAAATAAAAGATTATGAGATAATATTATCATGTCTTTGGAAATTGTACTATTCTGGTAAATGTTTATTCTTTGATGTATAGTATATTATACTGTAAACATGTATTTGTTTACAGTTAGTAAAATTAATGTAAGTTGTAAGTTGATGTTGCTACCAACCAACTCAGCATGTTTCAATTTCGTTTCAACTCTAAGATGTAAGTTCTAAACATATACAATCATTGAGTACAATTTTGCACATATGAACACAAAACTTTGACTATTTCAAGTTTAAAATACACTTCACTGTCAAAAAAAGTACTGGTCATTTTATGTCATGTTCATGTACAAACTCCATAATTGTTGTATTATTACCAAACAAATAGACAACTACATGCATCTTTATTTGTACATTTTATTAGGCCATAAAAAAATGAGTAAGAAAATCATGATGTTATATTCACACATACAAACCAAAGATTTATATAATTCATGATTTGAATTATTGAAAGCCTTTCTAAAGCGACTATACAAAACCAAGCACCAGTACATAGTGCAACTCAATTTAAATATGTATTGTAAACACCCATATTAAATACATATTTCAATGCAAATAATTAACCTTCCAATTTTTTCTCCTTTCCACTGTGACAATGAATAAAAACAAATCAAATTTCATTAACACAAAGTATTTTATTATTTTCCAAGATTTGTTGATGGGGTATTTTGGTTAGTGATTGAGTGCTAGAGCTGAGTGGCTATATAAGCCAATTATGAAGAGAATGAATGTGTATTGCAAAGTGTTATTAAAGTACATGATGACGAATTGAAACATGCTGAGTTTGTGGGTAGCAGCTTCAACATGATCGATCTAATGCCAATGAATTTTTATGAAAATGAATAAAATAAGACCAAACGATGATGACAAGTCTTTTTTATCTAAAAGATCAAGGAATTTAAACGCATCTCTTGAATTAATGATTTTCAATGATAAAAATGGCTATACGTGCACTCTCCTGACATTTCATAAATTGAATAATACTTAGAGCTTGACTGACAATTAAAACCAGGATTTTGAAAGCCAATAAATATTTGTTTTGACAATTGTCATTTTATAAAAAAGCATTCTGCAAATATGCAATGCACATTATTTGTAGTCAATTTTTTTGATAAAAAATACAACGCACAATTTTTATACAGAAATCAAAAAAATCGGAATGGAATTAAAAAATCCAAGCAAATAGAAAACACAAATATAAAAAATTAAAATGTTCCTGTTTAGGATTATGACACAACTTAAAATAATTTCCAATGAAAGCCAATTATTGACATAGGAAATCAAACAATTTTTCTGAAATATTAACATTTAATGGCATACAGAAAATAAAAGGAAATTAAATTTTCTCTACACTATTATTAGCTAGCTGGCTCATATTTTCACGAATCTTCCCTCACACATAATGTGGATCGATTTACAATGTTTTCAGATAGGCGTTTTATAGCTAATACTTTAAACAGGTCCAACTATTGTCAACTAACGCAATGAAAATCAATTACAGTTTAGTCTTTAGGCAAGCGAATACAATGAAAAGTGAAATTGCTGAAGAATAATTATGGAATTATTTATGACCAAGCCGAGAGTAAACATTCGATTGAAATACAAAGCGAATGACCCGTTTTCAAAGAAACTAATATCAGATAGCTATTAACATGAAATAAGTTGTTAATTTTTACACGATGAACAAGAATTATAATCAAAACAAGAGACTTTAATTAGCAGTTTCCACAATTTCATTTTACAAGTTCAGTTACCTTTGCCACCATGATCTTTCGATGCAGAAGATTTAGATCGTTCTCCGAAAGAATCCAAGGCTTTGAGAATATCCTCAGTTGAGATATTATTTGAGCTTGCACAGCCCTTTCCTTGGTTCTCCATTCATTACAACTATGAAATATTTCACGTAAAAATCTAATCTTCGTCAACTCACAAACATCGCCAGATCACATCCTCTCTCGAAGTCAGTCACGAGATTTGTATCGCGGGCTCATGATCACCCATCTCCTCCCCCCATATGCAATATTTATGTCGTCGTAAATATCGTCGTTTTAAAATATGTAGCTTTATGTATTCTGACCTATAAATGGACAGTGTTTAATATTTTCGTTTAAAGAATTGAAATATATGGAAAAATAGACGATATATGAGAAAAGTTGATTTGCTCACTTGGTAGTACCCCTCCCCTCCTCCCATAAAAGGCATTGCCTCAGCTGCCAGGTTACGGATTCTGTGGCTGGACAACCAAGTTGCAAGATATGATGTATACGTGGGGTCTTGGTGGTAAATATTAATTCACTTAAAACTGTATTTATGATAACTTATAAATTAATTTAGCTTATTAAGTTTTTGGTCAGTAGATTTTGTGTCTAAATCTCTCGGAAACCCTCGATTTTAACCGTCAAACCTTCGAGAACTTTGTTACGACTTTAATACATGTAAATATTTCCATTTCTAATGTTGTTTGCGAGTAACTTTATATTATATTCTATATTCCTTTATGCAGGGCTTCGAATTCTTCACTCAATATGATTAAATGACAATATAACACTTCCTCGTAGTAGTTTGTCAGTATGGGTCACGGATCAAGTGTTCACCGTTCTAAAGGACCCCATGCTGTGCCAGCAACAATCAACGCTGCTGTAAGGTTCAAACGAGGACTAAAGCAGGATGAAAATGGGGAGGCATCAGCATCAGATCTTACAGTCACTGGCAGCAACAATAGCCAATCTACAAGGTACATCGACATGTAGTATAGACTACTGTTTACTTTTCAACTTGTATCAATTATGGAGCAGGGCATGGGGGTCTGCATCACCTCAAAAAAATGTTTTCACTGGATACCATAACTTTGGGAAAGCAAACACCACACATCGTAGGCAATTCCTACGACACAACACTGCACTTTGAAAATTTATTTTCATCGCAACACTGCTGAAAAAATTATATCAACACTTCAACACCGTAATCCTCCTTGTCCCCCTCGCTATGGATCATGGGGACTAATAAGGGATAAATTAGTATCAGCCGGTATGCTCATAATATTCTAAAAAATTGAAATGTAGAATTGTGATATTTCTTGGAATCTTTTTCCATGATAGCAGAGTCTCTGTCATTGCAATTTCTGACAAGTAAATTTACTTGCTAATGAAAAGCTAATTAATGCACCTGAGCTTCAATTTTGTTTTACCAGCAATAAAAGTATCCAGAAGTCAGAGGAAAAACCACTGAAACATAAGAATCTAAAGAAGAAACCTTTTAATGATGGCAAAACGAAAACAATACCTGCAACAAATTCCAGTACAAATAGCAAAAGAAAAGTATCAAGCACATCAAAAAACCAAGCTGGAAAGTCAGTTGGACCAGTTAAAAACATCAACAACAAAAAGTCTACACCAAAAACTTCACATGTAAAACAAGATGGAAGGTAAGGCTTTTTTATTCTCAATATTTGGTAAATATTGTGATCGATATGGCTGCATGTATGCAAAGTAAAAGTAAACTAACCTTATATAACATTGGTAACTCATGACAGTCATATACTGATAGACAGTCATATACTGATAAACTTGAGGCTGACGGTGCTCATTTTAAGCTCCTCTCTCCATCAGTGCTAGCTGTTTTACAGGTATTTAAAGCTACTTAAAGCTACACGAAAAGGAGAGAAGTGGAAACAAGGATGCAAGGTCACTGGGAATCGAACCTATAAGCTTGTACAGAATGCTGCACACTAACCAACTGTGCCATCCTTGCTCCTACATAAATGAGTATACTAAAGTCTCACTTGAAAAAGAATATATTATATGTATTATGTTTGTGTCTGATATTATTTCTATAGATGCCCTGAGCAGAAGTCAATTGAAGATACATTATATATATGACACACTAGAGATAGCACGCACACCCAGATGATCACGGCTCACCAACACCATTTATGTCTGAGTTCTAGTCATGTATTCACTGTTTATATATATACTAGAGTATTTGCAGTATTTTGCTTAATGATATTGTAATGTTGTTTTAGATCTGAGCTTTGTGATCAAATAGACAAGATACTTGAAGGTGCAGTGGATGAGAAGTGTCCTTTAAATACAAAACTGATAAGAATATTCATCAGCTCAACATTTACAGGTATGCTGCCTTCTATACAATTTAACTTTTGAGGGGGGAGGTGGGTGATTTTGAATATAAATTTCCTGCATGGCCTAAAAAAGGGCCTAAAAAGTTTGTGCAAATATTATGGAATAAAAAAAAAAATTCCTGCACTGAAAGGGGAGAAAAAAATTGTTGCAAAGTATAGAAATAAATATCCTGCAGAGCATTGAGAAGGAAAAAAAATATCCTGTCCTGTGTGTACCTTGCCGCGACCGTGATGTTTCTAGAAATTTGACCTGCACATTAAAAAATAATATTATTCACTTTCAAAAATTACTCAGATAGACTAGTTGGGCTGTCTGTGGTTATATTTAATAGAGTTTTCAGGGTTTTTTTTGGGGGGGGGGGGGGGGGGGGGGGGGTTTAGGACATATTTTGTATATAATTTTACATTTTTATCAATGTTTATCTATTCATTTTATTTTGTTGTTGTATACATGTATCTTAGATTGTAAAAGCATTGAGATTTTAAATACATTTTAAGACATAAATTATTATTATTAATTATTAAATGTTAATATAACATGTGCTGTTTTGAAGACACTGAACATGAGCGCAATGCATTAATGGAGAAAGTCTATCCAAAGTTGAAGTCCATTTGCAAATCATATGGGTATGAATTCCAGGTAAACATCTTGATTATAAATCTTTTTAATAATAAATATATTAGGTAGGAATGCAGGTGCTAGTCAAGGAAGGATTAAAGAGGAGGGGGAATGAGGAGGGGTAGGAAGGAGGGCGTCGGGAGGAGGGAATGTCTTGTATCCTTGGTATTCAACAAAATATATGAGAAAAAGGGGGGAAATAGTCACCCAGATGTGCATCCCCCTTGAATCTACACCTGTTGTAAGATATATTATTATAGGTTACCCAGAATCCTAGCTGGCAAGGGGACAATTAGCCAGTTGTTTATCATGTCATGAAAATCAAGACAAACAGGGGACAGAAGTGAATCCAAAATTGCAACACTGGATTGTGAGAATGTGATTGTGAGACTCCTAGGGTGGTTATAACAAGATTATTAAAGAGCATCTTTTCAAGACTTGAAAAGATATTTAAACAAACTTTTCTTAAATATTTGATTTAGTATATTCCAGGATGCATTACAATCAGTATTGTTTGTTTGTTTGATTTAGGTAGTTGATATGCGATGGGGAGTGAGGGACGAAGTCACTGATTCCCATGAGACCATAGAACTCTGTATCCAGGAAATAAGAGCTTGTCAACAATTATCAGTGGGACCCAACTTTATAGTAAGACTAACTTTAGATATTATGATCAGGAACTTTGCGGTAATTTATGAAATCTAAACAACTGCATTAGTAAAACCTTGAGGAATATTGGTGTTTCAACACCATTTGAAACCATAACCTTTGGGTAATGACCTGTGCAAAACCAGTACAAAGCTCTACCAACTGAACTATGAATTAAAGCCCCATTTGTTGGTAAATATGTCATTTTGTGGAGTTCATTTTCACTTGAAATGAGCCAATTATGGCTATGATAGTGTGACATGTGATTTGCATTTTTTATACTTACACTTCTATTTGAAGGGGGGGGGGGGGGGGGGGGGCGTTAAATCCCGCAATACGTACCGCAAAAATTATTTAAAAATCCCGCAAAGGTCATTCAACGTTTTTGTTTTTTTACACCATCCATACGTACCAAAAAAAAATTCAAAAAACAAAAACCGTTAATATCGCATACCATCGAAATTCTTAATCCCGCATTACCGCTAGATTTTGCTTATTTTACCGAACTACCGCTTAAAAAAAGGATAAATATCGCATAACGCAGGTATCCTAAATCCCGCATTACAAAAATTTATTCCTTTTACCGCAATATCGCATTAAAAAAATGGCCAATACCGCAATACCGCAAACCCCAATGTCCCCCATCCTATTTGCCTATTACAATTAGATGTCGACTGAAGGTTATCAAAAATCTGACAACGTTACCTATTATTTTTCGTGTTATCTAGACTCTGTTGGCGGATAAATATGGCTACTGTCCGGTACCTTCTAAGATTGAAGCTCAAGAGTTTGAACAGATTTTATCAGCTGTGGAAGACCAGAGTACCAAGGATCTGTTTTATAGGTCTGTATTGATGAAATAATTATAGTGAACTTGCAAAGTGGCAGCTTTATTGCTGCCTCTCCCTACAACAGGCCTCCTTTCTTGCATGAATTCCTTTTCCCTCCTCTCCCCTCCCTTACATCTTTACAACTTCTTGCCTCCCAGCCTGATCGATTGACTATAAATGAGTTTAAAAGACTTCGTGTCAAAGAAGAAAATTTCACCCGTTATCGCATTTATGAGATCATTCAACATTCACTTTAAACCTAAGTTTTTAAATCTAAAGTAAAACGTCAATCTCCTCGTTGCCTAAAAGTCTACATCTTTTTCAGTTTATACTGAGGTCTTCAGTTAGTAGGGCATCAGTCAGTTCATAAAGGAGATATTTGGCCAATTGTGAAAAAATGACATTCAGTTTTTCATATTTAATGTTTCCACTTTGCGTCAGTTTTCTTCATGTTGTTTGTTCTCTGTCATGTCGTTATCGTCCTAAGCCATTATTTACGTTCTTTGTATTTATTACATGTTGTTTTAGATGGTACAAAGAAGATCTCAATACAATCCCTACATCGTACATTCTTCAGCCTGTTAGTTCATGGTTTCCTGAATACTTCAATAACGATAATGATGTATCCCGCGACAATGCGCGTCAGGAATGGAAAACCGAGTTTGACGAACTCAAGAAAGCCCTTATGAATGCTGTTCGTAAGGTTTTCAGTGATGGGGAAAAGTTTCGTCGCTATGCCCGTTCAGGTATTAATTAAAAGTAGTTATTTGGATGGTTTTACAATTACTATTTAAAGTAATTATTAGTTATCTGAGTTGAATATCCAGGGCGCCGTTGTGGAAAGCTTTTTTTGGTTCAAATTTTGGTTTAATTTAATGTAGTCGAGCTTTGAACTACTGCGCCCTGTACGTGATTTGAGTTCTTTGTTGCGCAGTTTAAAGACATTCGCAGACACCTTCACGGTTTCCTAGTTTCGCCATCTTAATAGGTAGCCGGGCCTTTGCATTGAAGTGAGACGAACGTTGAGCTTGCAATTATAAAGACCATTGCAAGCTTAACGTTTGTCTCGCTTTATTGCAATGGCTCGGCTACCTTTCAAGATGGCGCAGAGATTGCGAAGGGAACTGTGATACCATTTTCATTAAAACTTAGCATACGAAAATTTGAAAATATATGAGTTTGAAATATGGATGAAATTTGACCGGTAATTTTTAATCATGTTTAGTTTATGAATTATATATAAAAAAAAAAAAACACTTTTGCTTGTTTTTATAGTATCAGAAGCAGAGATCGAGGAAGGAATTCTCAAACCTTGTCTTGACAGCAGTAAATGTGGATGGCTTCACCGTCAGTTCACAGAGTTAGACCTTACATCACAGGCAGATAATCATAAACTCTTAAAGTATGTCGACAGAACAGAAAGCGATAAGAACGGAGTTAATATAACACAACTACAAGACAACCTAAAAACAGAGATCAAGCAAGCCTTGCTAGGACAAAATATTGCTACTTACCCTGTCAAATGGAGCGAAAATGGTAAATAGTTTGAGTTAACGCAATAAGGTATTAATACAGCTATTGAAGAAATCGTTACGCCTTTAAATAATGAAAACTGCATACAAGAAGTTGTGGTTCTTATATGTTTTGCCGGTGGAAAAAACCTCAGGCTCTCTGTATGAAGTTGGCATAGTGAAATGTGTTTGTTTGTTTGCGTGTTTGTCTGTTTGTTTATTTGTCTGTCTTTTTGTTTGTTCTGACTGTTTGCTTGTTTGTTTGTCTGTTTGTTTGTTTACGTGTTTGTGTGTTTGTTTGTCTGACTGTTTGTTTGTCTGTTTTATTTATTTGTTTGTTTGTTTATCTGTTTGTTTGTCTGTTTTATTTATTTGTTTGTTTGTTTATCTGTTTGTTTGTCTGTTTGTTAGTTTGTCTGTTTGATTTGTTTGTTTATTTGTTTGTCTGTTTTATTTGTTTGTTTATTTATTTGCTTGTTCTGTTTGGTTTGTTGCTCTATTATTAACACGTATTAAATCCATCCAGGAATCGATCCCAACACCGATGAACACAAAGAATACTTGGCAAAGTATTGTTCTGATTTTGAGGACATGCTTACAGCAATGATTACTAAAAGCATTGAAGAAAATCAAAACTCTGCGATAGAAAGTCTTTTATACCAAGAAGTCAGCCAACATGTACTATTTTGTCAGCGTAAAATAGAAATGTTTCACGGCAGAAAAACGACTTTACAGAAAATTTGTGAGTACATCACGAGCTCTATCCAGACCCCATTAGTGTTGTATGGCAAGTCAGGTTGTGGAAAGACATCTATTGTAGCAAAAACAGCACAGCTTGTTCAAGAATGGACTAAAGCAAAGGCTAGTATCGTGTTAAGGTAATTATAATATACTGTCGAAATAACTCGATTCTGATTGGAGTACAATTAAATCGTAAATTGTACTCTGCAGAGTACCAATTAGTTTTTCAGAATATTATAAATAAAAAATCGCACGATCTTTTCGTACAATTTGTAATTAATAGATACTCGTGATGTTTTAAAAGTTATCAAATTGGACTCACCTAAAAGGCTCGTCCAATTTTGAAACTTTTCAAAACATTACTCGTACCTATTAATTACGAATTGTACTCAAGATCGTGCGTTTTCCTATACGTACTACTACTACTAATAATAAAAATTTAACCTTTATTTAACGTGGTCAAATACACTCAAAACAAGTATATCGCTACTTTTTAGGTACTGTCTGATAAGAACAGCCGAATAGGGCAAACAAATAATAATATTAATATATACCAAAGTAAAACTGTGTTTTTTGTGGAAGGTTTCTTGGTACAACAGCACGCAGTTCATCTATTCGTCCACTACTTACTACCGTGTTACAACAGATCAAGACTATTTATAAACTGGACACTAAAATACCCAAGGTAAACGATGTTGAGTATGCCGGAGTTGGTATTGTTTCTTGAAGTTGTGTGAGTTTGTATGTTTGTTTGTCTGTCTGCTTGTTTGTTCATTTGTTTGTTTGTTTGAATGTCTATTTGTTTATTGAGTTACGTTTGTTTGTCTATATATTTTTTGTTTGTATATGTCTTTATTTTTTATTCTTTTGTGTTTTGTTTTTTTTAATATTTTTTCATTGTTATTAAATATAAATATTTTTTTTTATAACATCGTGTTTTATTTTCATAAAGTCTTGCTCACCTTTTGATTGAATTTCTCAGGGTACAAAGAGTTTAATGGAAGCGTTCCCAACGTTTCTCTCATCAGCAACAAGTAATAAGCCTTTAATTGTTCTCTTCGATTCCTTGGATCAACTATCACCTAATGGAGGAGGAAGGCAGTTATCATGGTTACCAAAAACCCTTCCTGATAATGTCAAGATAATAGTCTCTACCCTACCAGATGCTCAATATCGCTGTTATCCCAAGCTTAGGGTACTGGTTGTTTTAATTGATGGTGTTGGTGTGGATGGAGGTGTTTTTGTTTTTGTTGTTGTTGGTGGTGGTGGTGGCGGTGTGGATGAAGGTGTATTTGTTTTTGTTGTTTTTGTTGGTGGTGGTGGTGGTGGTGGTGTGGATGGAGGTGTATTTGTTGGCAGTGATGGTGGTGTGGATGGAAGTGTTTTTGTTGGTGGTGGTGGTGTGGATGGAGATGTTCTTGTTGTTGGTGGTGTGGATGGAGGTGTATTTGTTGGTAGTGATGGTGGTGTGGATGGAAGTGTTTTTGTTGTTGTTGGTGTGGATGGAGGTGTTTTTGTTGTTGTTGTTGTTGTTGTTGTTGGTGGTGATGATGGTGGTGTAGATGGTGGTGTTTTTGCTGTTGTTGTTGGTGGTGGTGGTGTAGATGGAGGAGTTTTTGCCATTGCTTGTGGTGGTGGTGTGGATGAAGGTGTTTTTTTGTTGGTGTTGGTGTGTATGGAGGTGTTTTTGTTGTTAATGGTGTGTATGGTGGTGTTTTTGTTGTTGATGGTGGTGTGGATGGAGGTGTTTTTGTTGGTGGTGTGAATGGCAGTGTTTTTGTTGGTGGTGTTGGTTGTTGTTAGTGCTGTTGGCTCATTTCTGTTTATTAGTTTTTCTGGGGAATTTGCAAAACGAAAAATTCAAGCTCACTTCCTCTTTGTTATTTTATTGTTTTCTTTTTTGCGTGTTGTACATATCACAACGATATCTACAATTATCTTTAGGCTGTTCTTAAAGACCCTAAGGTATTTATCGAGGTACCCAATCTACCCGAGTCTGACGTACAAGATATTCTCAAGAAATGGCTTAAGTTTAAACAAAGATGCCTACAACCCAACCAGCTCAAATCTATCCAAGAAGCCTTTGCACAATGTCCTTTACCGTTGTTTCTAAAGCTGTCTTTTGATGAAGCATGCAAGTGGCGGTCATATATGCCTCCAGATGAAACACGCTTACAAGTTACTATACGAGATGCTATCAACACTTTGTTTGAACGTACAGAGCGTCGGCATGGCGAGTTGTTAGTAAGGCACGCTCTTGGATACCTCACCGGAGGTAACTCGTTATTAGAAGTAGTGAATTGAAACCTATATGACCCAATAATGTTGTACTAAATAGTGCTATTTGTACGAACTTCTACATATACTAATAATATAATATTAAACATAATAATATACATATATATTATAGATATGTATGCATATATATATATTATACATATACTAATGATATTATAATATAGGATATAATATTTGAGTACTTCTATTGGGTTGATATTCACCTGTTTGAATTATGGCGTGAGCAATCTAAAACTCAGGGGCCGGTTGTACGAAGGGTGAATAGCGCTATCCACCGGATAAATCCTTATCTAGCGGATAAAATCTATGAAAAACATATGCAGTGGATAACTTTTATCCGCGGATAACTTTATCCGTACCCTTCGTACAACCGGCCCCAGAAGTGTTTTATGAACAAACAATTACGTGAGGCTGTGAGTAAAAAATGGAAAAAAGGATAGTGTTATAAAATTCACTACTCATGCTTTTAATTTGCACCTTTACTGCGTGAAATAGAAGCTTCTGAATCAATTTTTGTTTGATAAAGCAGGTTAAAAACATTAAAGGAATAATTATAATTAGTTACAACGATGTAGTTGGCTGCCAAAGGCTGATGTGGACCTGCTATAGAATCTTATCGTTCCCTGGAAAATTTTGTTAATTATCCGATAGACTATTGGTATCTGAAAAGTTTAAAAAAAACGCGCGTATCTCCAATTTTCCGTGTACGTAATTTGCCATGCTTCACTTTCTAAACGTTTTTTTTTAAGCCCGTAGTGGTCTTACGACGAACGAGTTAGAAGACATCCTATCTTGTGACGATGAGGTTCTCAATGATGTATTCCAGTACTGGGAGCCACCAATACGCCGTCTGCCTCCATTGATCTGGGTTCGAATTCGTGCGGATCTTGACTCCTATCTTGTATCTAGAGGTGTCGAGGGTGCTCGTGTAACTTACTGGTATCATCGTCAGTTCATCGAAGCCGCTAAAGCTCGCTATTTGTCAGACAATCAACAGAGAATCAAACTACATTTGCATATGGCTAATTACTTTATGGGGAAAGCAAATGATGGTAGGTTAATTAACAGTTCGATATCATCAATGTCGTCATCATCATCATTAACTCCATCATCACCATCACTATCATCATCAACGTCGTTGTTGTCATCACCATCACATGCATCCTTATCAATATCATTATCATCGATTTCATTATCATCAACAGCATCATTACATCATGAAATGGAAATATGATAATATCAAGTTTGTGTCAATTTTCCAGATCACGATGAAATGCCTGCAAAAGGGAAATTGGAATATTCTCGGTTATCTAGTGTAGCGAATCAACCTTTAAAACTATCTCGTAACCAGTACAACTTAAGAAAACTTCATGAAATGCCATATCATCTGATAATGAGTAAACAATGGCAACTGTTGAAAGAAAAAGTACTATGTAATTACAAATGGCTTGAAGCAAAGATAAAAGCTAAATCACTCAGGTAAATCACTGCTCCTGCTCCTGCTCCCGCTCCCGCTCCCGCTCCCGCTCCCGCTCCCGCTCCCGCTCCCGCTCCCGCTCCCGCTCCCGCTCCCGCTCCCGCTCCCGCTCCCGCTCCCGCTCCCGCTCCCGCTCCCGCTCCCGCTCCCGCTCCCGCTCCCGCTCCCGCTCCCGCTCCCGCTCCCGCTCCCGCTCCCGCTCCCGCTCCCGCTCCCGCTCCCGCTCCCGCTCCCGCTCCCGCTCCCGCTCCCGCTCCCGCTCCCGCTCCCGCTCCCGCTCCCGCTCCCGCTCCCGCTCCCGCTCCCGCTCCCGCTCCCGCTCCCGCTCCCGCTCCCGCTCCCGCTCCCGCTCCCGCTCCCGCTCCCGCTCCCGCTCCCGCTCCCGCTCCCGCTCCCGCTCCCGCTCCCGCTCCCGCTCCCGCTCCCGCTCCCGCTCCCGCTCCCGCTCCCGCTCCTGCTCCTGCTCCTAAAAAAACGTTTCTCCTCCTTGTAGGGATGTCTTAGACGATTTTCAGCATGCCATCGAATTCCACTCTGATCAAGACATTGTTAATGTTAACGAATTATTGGAATTAGGAAAGAACGCCATTGTTGCTGATTCTGGCCAGCTTGCCTCACAGCTCGTTAGTCGTCTGTATGACGTAAGATATTTATCATGTGTACTATATAGTTGTTATTTTGTTTATATTTCAACTCTTTTATTGTTGCTGTAGAAACAAGTACAGGACGCATCGTCATTGGTCGCTTCGCCTTTGAGTGACGTAAGTAATATCATCATCACAATCATTATCATCTTTATATATTATGATTAATTTCATTACCGTTAGTTTTATCGGTATTATAGCCTGCGGTACATCCGGAATTTTCTTCGTAAAGTCCGTCTGCGAAACAGCGCCAGAAAGCTTGTTCTAGAACCCCTGCAACTTGCACGATTATATATAATAGATTCTGATTGGCTCTTGACCCTCGAATGATATCCGGCTGCATGTTGCTATCCAATAAGAGTTCATGTAAGAATGAGCGATCTATATAATCAGAATCTATTATATACACCTATTTCAAAAATGGTTGTCGCATTCAAAGCTACAGTCCACACTATGAAGCAATATCGGTATTTCTTCTCTTGTAATCGGTTTATTCATAGTATATTTAGTATGGAACTCTTATTGGATAGCAACATGCAGCCGAATATCATTCGAGGGTCAAGAGACAATCAGAATCTATTATATATAATCGTGCAAGTTGCAGGGGGTCTAGAACAAGCTTTCTGGCGCTGTTTCGCAGACGGACTTTGCGAAGAAAATTCCGGATGTAACGCAGGCTACGGTATTAGCGATATGATATAATTATTGTTATCGTCATTTTCAAGATGGTCAATGTTGTCATTATTATTATTATAATCGTTATCATTTTACAGACACTACAAAAGCTACTACAAGATGCTCATAGTCCAGACGAGCCAAGCCTTCTACCAAACCGCGCCTTTCTCACACCCCCCGGGGGACAATTGGTCAGAACACTGGTTGGACATAAAGGAGGAGTGTATGGATTGGCGGTGTCACGTGATGGAAAATATCTTGTCACAGGTTTGCAAGTCTATAATAAAACTTAAGTCATAGAATAAACGAGAATAAATAGAAACCATAGCGAGTAAACTAGTATAGGCTGCGTCGGTGTTTGATATAAACGATAGGTAATAGAATGAAATCTGTAACACCGTAAAAATTGTTAATTTAACTTTACTCGCGTTTCGAGCTTTAGTCCTTCATCGAAGTAAAAGACTAAAGCTCGAAACGTCAGTAAAGTTGAATAAACAAGAGGTGAGAGAGGCAATGTCATGTCATGTCATGAAATGCCATTTATTCTAATTATGTATGAATACCATCCATATAAGCATGTGTGCATATGTAACAAAACTGTTTTTATGTAGGTTCACAAGACGGTTCCGTCAAGGTGTGGTCGATCAAGGACGGTCAAATGATGGTATCGGTAGATGATATCGGTGATGACGTCAGTACTGTCCAATGTTGCTATGACGATCGACGTATTATAGCGGCATCAAGACGAGGTTTGACTATCATGGACTTCGATACTGGTGAAATTCTTAGGAGGTACGTCTCGATCTTATACGTGTAGTAATGTGCATGCCAACATGTTTAGAGAGCACGTTAGTAAGTTTTCTTTATAATGTGATTTCCCTGGCAGTGCAGTATTTTTCTTTAATTTCGTTAAATTTGTTTCATATCATTTAATTTAATTTATGTATTTTTAAACCTTGACGTTTTTGTCCTTACTTTGTCGTCGTATTAGAATAAGAATTGTTTCTTAGCTCATTTCCCCCCTTTTTACCCATTCCTTTTCTTTACCGCATAGTTTGCTAATGGAATATATACAATTCATAACAACATAGTACTTTTTGTCTGTTGACATCATAATAACATAGTATGTTTTGTTCTTGTGTATTAGTATCAAACTGAAGTACTTTGACCATTCTCCACCATTCACACTGGTTGGTCCTAAAGGGACAACAGCGGTCGTATTCACGGAGAAAAGCCTCAAATCATTTGACATTCTAACTGGTAGTCTCGGTATGGCATTAACTAACGTCCAACCAGTAGGAGAGACTGGTCAGAATAGTTTACTAACATCATTTCAAGATACAGTGTTATGCAACTCAAGTAAAGACGAAAACTCACTCAATGTAATTGATGTAGATCAGGCCAAATCTCTCCGATCGTTTATAGTGTTTGATAATGAAGACGATGAAAATTATCTTAACCTGACAGACATCGTGATGAGACAAGCAAGTGAGGTGATTGTGGCCAAGAAGATGAGGGTTGATCTTTACGATGTGCTAACTGGAGCCAAGACAAAGAGTATTCGTTGTAAGCTTGATGATTGGATCAGCCATGTGTCTATTCTACCTGATAGTGATCAGTTAGTATTCCCTAAACGAAATACCGTATCTTTGTTGAATCTCAAGACGGAAGAACGAAAAGTTGTCCCAGATCCTTCAGATTACATCTCAAGGACTCTGCTAGCAGCAGATGACGTCATTGTCACTTCTGGAGGGGACAACGTCGTCCGTATTTGGGATCTAACACGGAAAGACATCCATCGAGAAACTGGAAAACCTGAAACGTTACTACACTTGTACACTCTCCCCAGTGACCTTCGTCATATTGTCTCTGTTGGGAGACTGGGCATTGATAATCACGTGATCACCATGTGGGATATGTCGACGTTTCTTCCAGTTTGCAAAGTAACTGGTATTGTTTCTAACTACATCAAGGTGATCAACGATCGAAGAGCTGTTCTTCGCGTCCATAATGAGGTGGCCATTATCGACCTAAGTACATGGAAAGCATTACGTTTTCTCAAAGGAAAGATTCCTGACTTCATGTTCGCTGGGACTCCAGATCTCTGTGTAGTCAACGACAGAGAAGAGATTCTAACCTACGGCTTTGACCAGAAAAGTCTCAAAATATACGATATTGAGTCGGGAGAAGAAACAGGAGAGTTGTTAGGACCTCGACAGGAGAACAGAATCCAGGCTTTTATAGTGAACAGTCAAGGCACAGTGCTGGCACATAACGATGAGAAGCTCGAGGTCATTTACATATGGGATATCATTAAAAGAAAGTTGTTATTCCATGTTCAACGGACTGGTTACATAAGATATGTCTTGACTCTTGCTGCGTTCACTCCTGATGGCAAGTTATTCACGGCCGCCATGCGACGAACAAATGAAGATGACTATATACGACATCCTTCAGTATGGAATGTCCAAACCAGTAAGTAATGTGTAATATGTGTAATATGGTAGGATATTTTACGAGTGAAACGCTGTATTTTAGTTAACGAGTAAAATATCCAGCCATATTACACAATAAACTGTCTAATAAGTTATTTATTATCCAATCATCAGAATAAAGGTTTTTGTTCTTTTATGAAGGCTTGTCATAGACGAGTAAAAATATCGCTGGATATTTTTACTCGATCCAGTCCTACTCCTGCGATATTTTAACTCGTCTATGACTAGTTGGATAATAAATTACAATATCATTCAACTTGTATTCGTTTCTTGTATTTATTCTAAAACCTCTATTGTTACCATTCCTAGAAAAGCTCCTTCACGATCTGCGATATCCAAAAGATACTGATGCCCAGTCTCTTGCTGTTATCAACGATAGAATGGCATTGACGTCACATAAGGATACCTATCATATCGTTATATGGGATCTAGTAAATGGTATATTGAACGATTATGATTTATACTTTTCATAATCTCACAAGAAACATGCGAAGGAAACCGTTTGAAAGTTCAAAGATCGCTATAGATCATTATTTATATGGTGGGGTAGGGGGTGGGTGAATGGGAGGAGAGGTTATGGAATTTTCAAGGCTTCTGAAGGAGAGGTTACTAATTTTCCTATAGGCAACTGAAGGATGGATCACGATTTTAGCATGGAGGGAAGGGTCATGAACATGTTTATGGCAAGGGAGGAGTTTTGTCATTTTGTAAATTTGAAGCAAAAAATCACCCACTCCCTACCTCAGCATAAATAATGACCGCTCCCTTATTAGGTCATAAATTAAAGTTTAAAGGAAGTTGTCATTATTGTCTGTATACACTTATTTTAAACACTGTTGTCGCGGCTTAAGAAAAACGAGCATTTTAATGCTTGCTGAAAGGCAAGACCAAAAAGAATGTTGGTTTTGTTATGGTAATGTTTATTACAGGGTTCGTGCTACTCCTTAAACTCCTTGAAAACTCCTTAGATTTGATTTACGTTTTTAAGGGCACTTGAAAAGCCCTTGAACGTTGGAATCAGCAAAAACTCCTTAAAAACTCATTAATTCTAGCTAAAATAGGGTAAAAAAATTCTAGTATTGCAAATTAAAGTTAAGTAAAAATTCTAGTATTGTACATCATTTTCGTAAATTCGTAAATTTTCGTATATCAAAGTTGTCGCAAAAAGTGATTAAAAATTACTTTTTGGTCCTTGAAAACTCCTTAGATTTTGTCTACTGACATCAGCACGAACCCTGTTATAAAGCATACTTGTTATCAACAAAATTGATTGTACAATAACAAGCACGTGTAAATATACTCATATTTTGTTATTAGTTCTCTAGAAAACAGGTCTGATTTGATTACATTACCAGCGCTAAACCAGCATTCATTTCGGTCTTGGCTTGACGATTGTTGCTTAAGCCGCGACAACTAATTCTGAAACAATTACATTAGCAGCATGGAAGAAGCCTATCAATTGTCATGCTACTGCGTTAAAAAGGATTTAGCTTTACGAGAAATGATTTTTGTTGTAGGCATAGCTTGTTACGTCCTACCCAGCATGCACTATAGTCGACGGATTGACGTCATCAGTTCTGGTGGACGGTATGCCGTATCCCATGACGACAAGACTATACAATTATGGGATGTTGAGGAAGGTCAACAGGTAGCAAGCTTCACAGCAGACAAGGTGAATACTGGTTTTCATTTGGTTAAATAGATGTTGGAAAAAAGAACTAGGAATAACCCAACATTTGTAACTGTAGTCTTCATCTTTCCATTCCAAAGTGTTCGTGAGCTTTTTGTTAGTGTACGTACAGAATTAGCAAACAAAACCGAATACAACAACAACAACAACAACAAATTAATATAATTGCTAACTTATTATAAGGATGATATAACACTGATTGCATGCATGCCCTATGTAGTAATGAGTGAGTGATTAATTTTTATTATCTGTGTTTTATAGTAGTTTATCATTTATTAGCTCACGATAACATTCATTAACGTCTTGATTTCAGATCGTAACAGTGCAGCCATTATTTAACGGAGATGTTATTGCAGTTGGTTGTGAGAGTATTATACCATTAGTAATGTTACGAAGACAAGGGCGTAATCTTGAGCCTTTTCAATGTCCAGTACAAGGTACAAGGGCAATGTCTTTTCCAGGTAAGGCTGTTCACTTGTATTATAATGCCATGATTAAAGCAATGACAACGATATATATCATTAGCAACGTCATCATTGTGATCATTATTATCATCGTTATCGTCTCTATCATTGCATTATAATTATACTATTGTGCATCAATAACCGTTGTCGTTATCATCATCATTGTCATAACCCTCACCATCATCATAGTAATAATGAACGCCTATCATCATCATCATCATCATCATCATCATCATCATCACCATCATCATCATCATCATCATCATCATCATCATCATCATTAGCATACTAAATAACAATATCATCAACAACCTTCGATGTCGTTGTTATTATCATGATCATTATCACAACCACCACTCAGTGCCATTTTAATGAACGCCTCAGTAATAATGAACGCATATATATCATCATCATCATCAAACTAAATAACAATATCATCAACAACATTTGACGTCGTTGTTACCATCATGATCATGATATCAAAACCACCACTCAGTGCCATCTTTATCATCGTGATAATAATAAACTTCTCTGTCATCATCATCATATTATATTCAAAACCCTCCTCGGCTTTAAAGTTCTTTTTTACCATATAGAATTGTTCATTTTTATTTAAAGATTCCTCTAATTGCGCGGACTTGAAATCCCGTCCAGTCCTCATTGTCGGACTTTAAACATTACGATATCATCATTAACCGTCGACGTCGTTGTTATCCTCATCATCATCAGGCATGATTACCACAATTAGATTTCTTTATCATCGTTATATTACCATCAACTTCATCGATCATTATCATTTAAAAAAATCGTGATAACTTAATAATAATAACTTATTGTCTAGCGTCATCACTATTATTACCATTTTTATTATGCTCATCATCACCAATATTAATCACTTTCATCATCATCATCATTATTGCTCTCCAATTATATATATCAAAGACTGATCTCATCTTTATTTGCACTAGACTTCACTGTCAAGCTAGAAGGAATTGACTCAAGAACCAACAGCAAATGAGAATCCAAACAGATGCATGCTTCCATTGTTGATTTGACACAATTCAATAAGCTGGTTGCCTAACTATGCAAAAGCCAAACCATTTAAGACAAACGTTTTATCTTAAAATACTCGGCACGAAAAAAGTGAAAAGTGATTCCAACATAATTGCAAACGTCAAAAACATTATCAATTAAATATGTGTTATTTCAGATATTTAGGCTTTTACTAGTATATTCGAAATTATATTTCAAAAATGCATTTACCATCATTGGCCGATTTTCTAACAATGGTATTTTTAGTGTGATAAGATGCGATAACATTACCCGTTCACAGGAATCGCCGGATTTCTATATTTTCAAAAGTTTAACAACAAACATTCATAAGTATCATAGCTGTAAATATGGTTCAGCACGTTATACTCCCGTTCGAACAATGTTCTTCAAACTAAAAATAGTACAAGTAGAATTTGTAGAGATCAGTATTATATATTTATTATAAACGTTTGAGCGATTTTGTCTCGCACATGAAAAGGACCAAATAGTTAGCAGTGGACACTAATTGTTTTTCCTTTGTTTCGATACTGTTCCCGCTGGCTATACACCTTTTTACTGGTCAGATAGGGTCGCTCTACCATCATAGTATTTATGCTAAGTTAATACACACTTTTATTGTTTCGAAGTAGTCATTATTTACGAGAATCTTCAAGCTGGGGAGGGTTTTGAATTCAGCAGGGAAGAGTGGGGCTGATGAATTAATTATTCATAGGTCATTATTGTAGTCACTCAATTGGAACCAGAGGTTATTATTTGGAGCTAGAGGTTATTATTTTTTTTTTATCCAGATCGAGGTTTGAAAGATACTTTGATAGATAAAAAATCAAATGACACCAACAAGATTCGAACCTGCAATCTCTGCCTTCGAATTCCTACACCTAACGCTGTATGCTATCTCACCAACCGATGTCAGTTTTGGTTTAAATAAAAACGAAATGTCTTTTTCTTGATACTTGTTACAAAAGACATTGTTAGCATTGGTCCCATGGGACGGACAAGAAAAATAGTTTAGTTAATGGACCCTTTGGGAATTGTTAGTAAGTGGTTTTCCTTCGAAAACAATGAGAATGTGTATTAAATTAAATCAAAAAATTTAATTTAATTTAATTATTTAATTTAATTTAATTTAATTTAAATTTAATCGCTCCTCAGCTTATTGAAAAAAAAATTTAATAAGCCTCGGAGCTCATCCATTATCCTATACATAATTTTTTAATTGTATTTTATCTTTTATATGGTATTTATTTAGTTTTTAGTATTATTTTCCTAGTGTATTTTTTGTAGGGCCTCTATTGATAACAGTTATTACAGTTTGTAAATACTGAAAGAGCTACCCTGTTTAAATAAAGGAATCTATCCATCTAAACTTGACACATAAGACGATGACTATATATATTTCCCGGGAATATGAAGTTTCTTGGAAATCGATAATCAAATTTACGAACTGGAGCGCAATATTTGAAAATTCCATTGCTAGAAAATCGGCTACTGGTGATAAACGCGGCTATGAAATATAATTTTGATTACTCTGTAAACCCGGAAGCATAAATGTTTGAAGCATGTAAAATTAGTAATATCGTGATATTTTGACGGCATACTAGCGAGTTAAAACATTATCAATTCTTTTTTGCAATTATAATACTGGAGTCACCTCAATTCAGACGATGGCGAGAAAGAACGAGTTTTCAAAATACCATTATTCGGAACATAATATATATTTCAATTAAATGTGTATGCTAGGTATTCATTTGTCATTAAAGTTATAATAAACAATACTCATCTTTGCTAAAGCCTTCGATAAGTTGCCCCACCATAGACGGTTGAAGAAATACCATCGCTATGGTTTAGAGAATCTTATCTAACCTGGGTCCCAAAGCAGCGTCACTAAAGGTTCGTTGTTCTTGATGACTACACTGTGATTTCCATGGTAACATTTTCAGAGGCAGTCTCACTAAAAGCGGACCGATGATTTCGGGTCATCAAATAGATTTCCTTTATACTTCACCCACAAAGTTATTTTGGTTCACATGTATTCGAAAGCTTATTAGTTTTGGGAAATATTAAAAATTGAATTTTTTAGAAGCGATTTTTGATTCGGCCTCGGTGAGATCAAATTTAGCAACTGGCGAGACGAAAAATAGTGTATATTGAGGAGAGCTTAGCTCTCAAAATATAATGTTTTTTCAAACAAAATTTATCCCCAGCATTAAATAACTTCTCGGCATTAATATGATGGTATTCACTTTAAAATTGATTAAAGTTAAAAGCTTTTAAGAGCGGTTGTCAGGATCGGTCAGGTAAGACGTGCAGAACGAGGTTTTTCGAAATCCTTCAAACTCTGCCAGTTCGTAGGCCTATATAAACTAAAAACCCTGTGTAAGTTTCATCTCAATCGGATAAATATTTTAGGAGTACGGGATCGATATTTGAATTCCGAGCTTACTTCCGGTTTAACGAGGTCATTCTACAGCACCACCGAAAACTCTTTAGAACACAAAAAATTTAATGTTTTACAACAAAATCAAAATCGTTCCATAAAATTAACATAATTCTTTAGCAAATTGCAAATTATTGGAACATATTCATTTATAACAAATATTTTAGAGATTTTTCAATTATTTTAAATTTTCGGAGCACTTTTTGGTAGGTAAAGTTTATTACCAAATAACTCCACTGTTACATCGATTTACACTTAAAAATCATATCACAGATGAAGAAAAACTATTCCTTTTCTTAAATATTAAATAATATTTTTGGGCAAATGAAAAGTGAATTTTTGGCGATGTTTTTTGTAACGTCAATTTGACCCGAAAAATACCTAATCGACGCGAGTGATTATCAGCTGAATGATAAATATTTGGCTGGCGAGAATGGTCTTTTTCTCCAAGTAAGTACACTAAAATTCAAAAACATATTTAATCTATGGTTTTTACGTTCTCTGATAAACAAAACAGTTGGATTTAAAGCTTTTGAGACAAGTTTTAATGTATTGTCGGGCTTGATTGGCGGTCAAAGAGCGGTTATAAACAAACACTCCAACTGCCAAGGTCGTCTTTTAAACGGTGAAAATTAAAAAAATACTCCTTCCAGTTGATAAAAACGGTCAAAATAAACCTTATATACATCTTACCTCGATGTATAGTTTTTCTTGGAACGTATTTTCATCTTGAGTACAGTTAACGGAGTTCGTTTGCCCGAATACATCGACGGCCGTGTACAGCAATATATGAAAATTGCGTGACACACAGGAAACCCACAACGATCACGTATTTGAGTGTTTTATGCATGGTCAAAATCAAAAGACTATGTTTTTATGGATAAATTTAGGTTTAATTTCGCATGGCCATTTATAATATCTACCCTAATATATAGAAAGTTTTACAAAACAGGCTTTATGCCTTGAAACGTATGGAATTTTCTGGTTCTACAAATAGAAAATTTAACGAGCTGCTATAAATAGACTAATTCATTGACGCGTCGACGTCTGTTTATATTTATAGATAAAACTCCATTTTTCCCCAAAAAGAACTATTATGTTCTAACAGAATAAATATTTTTGGTTGTTAACATTCAAGATAAACTATGATTTGTTTCAATTCACAAATCTGTACCGTTCTTCTTTGACGCTGTTTTAATTTGCGACGTTCTGCTTTCAATTATAACAAACAATGGAACAATCTGACTGTCAACTCTTGAAATCGACAACTTCACAGCTGCAAATTAAAGTAAAAACATACTGATAGCAAATCTAAAATCCACAATGGAAGTTGAATGCGTCGACAGCCGTGCACAGTACTAATAAAATTGCGTGACACTTAGAATTCCCCGATATCAATGTACAGTAAATTAATTTCGTCTGTCCACTTGTGTTATTAGACTTGCGGTACTAGGAAAAAAATGGAAAGGAAACTGAAATACTTCTTTACTTCACTACCCTTTCTCCTCCCCAGTCTGCCCGCTTCTTTGTTAATGTTACTCAGTGGCCAACAGGAGAGAACATGTACAGAGAAGAGGAAACTTGTTCCTAATATCAATGCAGTTGCAATCCTAACAGTTTCAATAAGGATTTGGATTAGATTATTAAACCTGTAATAATGATACAACTCGATCGATTCTAACAATTCATTTAGACAGAATTTTGTTCTCTGAAATTCAAAGCGAAAACAACTGTTTGTGTGTTGGTTCACAGGTAGCCCAAGCGTAGAGTTAGTACAAGGGAATGTATGGTGAATCGTAATTTTAATAGAAATAAGTCAATTAAATTTACCCTTCTTACATGGATGTTTTTTGTGGTCTCT